>JAJDFG010000245.1:260000-352500 GCA_021039105.1 Scomber colias
ATAAATATTTGTAAGTTGTTTTTACAGCTTTTAAATGTAACAATTGGTCAAATGTGACCCTGAAGAGTATGTTAGGGTTAACCCTCCTGTTGTCCTCAGATCAAGGAAGGTTAGGAGGAAGGAAGGAAAGGAGTAAGGAGGAAAAGAGGAAGTNGAAGGAAAAGAGTAAGGAGGAAAAGAGGAAGGAAGGAAAGAAAGGAGTAAGGAGGGAGGGAGGAAAGGAGGAAGGAAGGAAGGAAGGAAGGAAGGAAGGAAGGAAGGAAGGAAGGAAGGAGGGAAAGAAGGAAAGAAAGAAAAAGAAAGAAAGGAGTAAGGATGAAAAGAGGAAGGAATTTAGGAGAGAAGAAAGGGAGGAAGGAAAGGAGGAAGGAAAGGAGGAAGGAAGGAAGGAATTTAGGAGAGAAGGAGGGGAGTAAGGAAAGGAGGAATGAATGAAGGAAGGAAGGAAGGAAGGAAGGAAGGAAGGAAAGAAAGGAAAGAAGGAAGGAAGGAAAGGAGTAAGGAGGGAGGGAGGGAGGAAGGAAAGAAGGAAGGAAGGAAAGGAGGGAGGAAGGAGGAAGAAAGGAAGGAAGGAAGGAAAGGAGTAAGGAGGGAGGGAGGAAGGAAAGAAGGAAGGAAGCAAGGATGGAAGGAGGAGGGAGCAAAGAAAGAGGGAAGAAGGAAGGAAAGAGATGAGGTCAATTTGACCCGGGAGGACGACACAAGGGTTAAGAACATTAAATTGTTAAAAAATTGCAAAAAATAACGGGGTCAACAGGGGAAAATACCTCCTTTATAGCGTTTTAGTGGGGATGATGTCTGAGACGTTTATATGAAGAACCTGTGTTGTCTAACATTGAGACTGTGATGGATAGAAATTGGGATAAAACGGGCAGAACTAACATAAGACATAGGAGGAATGTAAGGGTTAGGCTAAATTTGGGACTTGATACTCTCCGCCTTATTAATAAAATAAGCGAGACATTTTTTTGGACAACTCACCATCAGGTACAGGAGGAGAAGAAAAAATAAATACTTTGTGCATTATGGTGATTTCTGGATATAAATTCAGAGAAATAGGCCAATTATGCATTCTTGGCTGCTTTCTGATACGTTAACATATGGTTTTTAAGGGTGTTATGTGTTATTTAGGAGTTGTTTAAATTCCACTGACATTCAGATTTTCCACAGTCTTTTTTTCGTGATTATTCAACCAAGGAAAGTTATTTTATATTTGTATTCAAAGTTTAAAACAGTGCATTTTAGTTATGGATGGATAGGCGCTGATCCAGGATTGAGAGGAAATACAGAGGAACTGAAGAAGGAGGCAGATGATGAATTAAAAGTTTCTCAGAAATTAGCCGCAGAACCAGCATTGAGAATACAAGAATGTGTTTTTAGGGTGGAGACTGGGTGGAAGTTTAAAAACAACAACTTTCTGATCAGCTATCAGCAAATCTGCAAAATTAAGACACAAAAGAAAGAGAGAGAGAGAGAGGGGGGGGGGGGGGGGGGAGAGAGAGAGAGAGAGAGAGAGAAAGGAAGAAAAGAGAGAGAGAGAGAGAGGGGAAGAAAGAGAGAGAGAGGGGAAGAAAGAGAAAGAGAGAGAGAGAGAGAGAGAGAGAGAGAGGGGGGAAGAAAGAGAAAGAGAGAGAGAGAGAGAGAGAGAGAGAGAGAGAGAGAGAGAGAGAGAGAGAGAGAGAGAGAGAGAGAGAGAGAGAGAGAGAGAGACACGAAAGAATCAAATGAAGGGTGTGGCCTGTTTGACAGATTGAATAATAATGACTTACTAAATATAACTTTAGACCTAAAGACACTAATCCTAAATGGTTAATAAATGGATTCCCTGCAGCTCTTTCCAGACGATATGAGGTTGAACAGAAAATTGGAGTTGTCTTCCAAACGAATGAGATAAAGAAAATGTCCTCTTGGCAGGCTAAAGAAAGGATTTTATTTTTTATGGAGGATATTTTTGATCATGGTTTAAATTAAAAGTTCAAATAAAAAGATACAATTAATGTGATTAATGGTTATTTTACTACACTTCTAGGAATAATCAGGCAGTAATTAAACTTAAAAAGAAAAGGGGAATGCAAAAGGCTTAAAAGGAAATATTGAAAATGACAATGGAAATAAGAAAAGGGAAAATTTAGCTTTAACAGATATTTCAAAATAGGAAAAAATAAAACAGTTCATTGGGCGATAAAAGGATAAAACTGGTAATAGTAACAACTGATGATAGTAAAAGTAATTTTGTTTTCAACAATCAGTGAAGCAGACGGCTGTTTATTAAGTGTATATAAGAACAAAGATTCATTCATAGAGTTATTTTTATCCAAATTAAATTAAAATATGCTGTAACTCTGTTTTTCACTTACTGAAGGGAAATATAACATCTGCCCTTAGATACGAATCGAGAGAGTGTTTTAAATCAACTTTATTCTTTAAAAAAATTAGGCAGGATTTCACTTCATTTATTATACAGTTTAGTTTTTGTACTGTATTCTTTTCACCTCGGACTAAAGGAATTTCCTCTGTTGGAGAGTAAAGTGAAATTTGATTTGACGCTGCTATATTTATTACTACTGTTTGTTTTCTGGTTTCTATAACGATGCCATAATCACAGTTTGGTATTAAATTAAAAGACATAAGAGTTATTCCAGCTGCTGAGATATTATTAAAATGTGTTTCATATGTGCACAAATCTTTAATACGACTCACAAAAGAAAAAATTAAGTAGTTGTAGTCTGTACAATCACACAATCATTTTGAGATGAAGTTGATTTAAATATTGAAAAATTAAAAATAAACAATAATAGGAAACTCCTAGTGGATATTGTAAATGATAAAAATGCACATTACAGCGATGCACACTGAGTCCAAAAAAGAAGTTTCGGAGATTTTAATGAATGAATGAATACTACAGCGGCTTTACACGCGCCCATAGGATGTATGTGTACACTTGGCGAACGTGTATCAAAGCAAACAAAAACGATAATGAAATGCGGTCAACAAAACTTACGGCTACCTAGACTCGCCTCCTTCCCAGTGCAGGTGAAGCAGGTTCTGATATAACCTACCAGCTGTTAACTACAGTGCCCACGTGACCCCAAACACTGCATATCACCATGGCAACAAGACAAAACTAATTAAACACAGAATAACTAATAAGCAAATCAATATATGGCTCCTACATGTTCTTTTGGCAAAAGTAAAGCTGTCCTTACCAGAGATAAGTTTGACTTGAAGCTTTTTTTTTCCTGTTTATGAATAGATATATTTACATTCAGTAATCCTCAGACTGCAGAGATGGTTTAAAGTTTAGTTGCATTGTTGACAGTCATGTTTGCTGGCAGATGAAGGAGTTATAGCGCCACCAACTGTCAATCAGTAGGATAGCTTGAAACTGTTAAAGTAGACATTCGATCATAAATTTGCAGGGTAACTTAAAAGACTGTGTAAAGTGACATTTTCTTCTAAACACATTAAATAGGTCATAAATGTATTTCTAAAAAAGGTGTAAAAAGCATTTCAACCATTTAGATTTGAATTGTGGAGCTAGGCTTCACAAACTGTGTTTCAAGATTTCTGTGTTCAGGATTTAGTGGGCGGGTCTGAAAATCACTATCATAAACCCGCCCCTGCTGCTGTTGAGGTATAAATACATTCAGCGCACACTACTACTATTCAGTCTACAGTTAGCCAGTTAGCTGAGTTAGCAGTCGAGCTAGCTGCTGAGTTAGCCACCGAGCTAGCAGCTGAGTTAGCAGCAGAAAGCTCTCAGACATAGCGTCCATGTTTCTGGAAGAGGTGGTGACTTTGATTGACAGGTGACACTTGGTTGGGGGCGGGGCTTCAGCGGACTCGGTGGGCACTCCCACAGCGTTTGGGAGCAGAGAAAGAGACTGATTTTTTCCACAACTTTGAAGCCTAATTTCATATATTTCGCGATTTTTTTTAATCACTCAAATTTGGCAGGGTGGTTAACAACACACTTTTCTGTGGTATGTCAAACTCAGAACACAAATATATTCTTACTTTACACGGACTTTAAAGCCACTATGTGAATGATTCTTTAAAAACTTTAGCACTCCCCAGTGGTTGTGTGACAGACAGCACTGCACCGCCAATATTTCATGTTTGGTATAATAATACATTTAATTCATAATATGCTTTTCAGCACACTTAGACACTTAACACATCAAGTTAAAAATAGACAAAGTAGCAAAAGCCATGACGTCACTTATTTGAGAGGGGGTGGTGGGTTGTTTACCGATCTGTCGTTATTGAAATGCGGTTATTGCGTGGGTCTCGTTGAGCGTTACAGATGACTATGTCACAAACGAGGTCAAGATGAGATTTCACAATGTGTTGAAATTCAGCAAAACAGGCTGATTGGCTTTTGATTTTCTTGCATCATGCAAACTTCTCGCAGAAAGTTGGAGTATTTTCAACTCCAGCAGATGTTTCTCCTCAGTTGAGGTCACCTGGAATAACCCTGCCTCTGCTCTCTCCATTGACTTTGCATTGTAACACACAGATGATCCATCACCCTTCTTAGTTGTGTCACAGTTATGTTGACAGGTATCTTACTGTTTTTATTACACAATTTAGGAACTTCAGTCCGAGTTTCAGGATGAAGTTTTCAGCTTTGTTTTCCCCTCTGGGCCCAAACACCCATCAGTCTCTCTCACTGACTAAAATGTTGCCAGGTGTCCCGTAAAGACGCCGTCACGAAGAGGAAAGCAGCCGCTTGTCGATCCGCTCCAGACTAATGAGGGAATGGATTCAAGGTGAGTGACGTCAAGCGGGAGCATTCAACAGCTAAAGCCAAAAAAAAAGTTGGAGGTGCTTGTTAAAGGTGACACAGCTTGAACGGAAAAATGTCTTTGTTTCAGTCTAACAATTGAGTAATGTAGTCAAGCATTCATAAAAACCTGTTGCAGGAAGTGTTGAAATGCGAACTCACTGGATGGAAAACCAGCTTCATAGCGACTTAAAAATGATGTCAGGTGGCTGTTGAATACAAAAGAAATACAAGGATTTGATTCTGCATGGTTTGTATTAACTTTAATGAATATCAGCCCTTTCTCTTTTCAAAGTAATCCTTGTTTTTTATTACTTTTCACCTGCCTAAAATAGCTTTAAGCCATGCGAGTGCAAATATAGAGGTACCATTTGAGGTGCTGGAAGGTTTCACAATGTGCCAACAGTGCAATGAAAAGAGAGAGAGAGAGAGAAAGGAGAATTATATCATCTGGTATATTAGGAATAATTATGTTGCTATGCAGTGTGACGTGCTGTGCGGTTGGTGTATAAGCAGATTTTTATCTCCACTGTCCGCCTGTACTTGCAGTATGACTTCATATGATAACGTTACCCTGCTGAATGGGTGGTCCACCACTTTTGGTCCAGATTGAAATCATAAATATCTCCACAATGTTTGGATGGATTGCCGTGAAATTTAGTACACATATTCATAGATCCCAGGACTTCTGGTGATCTTTGTTTTTCCCACCACCGTAAAGCTGATTTATGTCTCAGAGTGAAATATCGACGACTATCAAATGGATAAAATCGTAATAACTTTGGCGATCCCTTAACTTTTAATGTAGGGTCACCTTCAGGTCCAAATTTGGTTAATTTATGACCAAATATCTACAGATTTAATGATATTTCCATCCACTTCAGCTTTACTTTAGATCAGGGGTGTCAAACTAATTTTCATTGAAGGGCCACATACAGCCCAATTTGATCTCATGCGGGCCGGACCACTAAAAGGAAGGAAGGACGGAAGAAAAGAAGGAGGAGAAGGAAGAGAATACAGGAAGGAAAGATGGAAGGGAGGAAGGAAGATGGAAGGAAGAAAGGGAGGAAGGACAGATGGAAGGAAGAGAAGACAAGAAGGAAGGAAGGAATGAAGGAAGGGAATACAGATTAAAGGAAAGAAGGATGGAAGAGAAGAGAAGACAGGGAGGAAGAAAGGTAGGAAGGATAGACTGAAGGAAGGAATAAAAAGAAGGAAGGAAGGAAGGAAAAGAAGACAAGGAGGAAGGGAGGAAGAACGGTAGGAAGGACAGACGGAAGGAAGGAAAAGAGGAAGAAGGAAACTGGGCCGGATTGGCCCCCTCGGCGGGCCGGTTCTGGCCCACGGGCCGCATGTTTTGACACCACTGCTTTACTAGATGTTTGATACTGCAAAACACTGTAGCTGTGGCTGAAATCACTCTCTTATTCACTCATTCATTACTCCCTATATACAATAAACACTATAGTTCATTCTGTAGTGAGCAGGCAAATCAAGATTTCGGACATTCACTAATCATTGTCATTTTGTCACCGTCAGCTGTAGAGTCACATGATGGTAGGTTTTCACGTCTTTAAAAAGTTGAGCATTGCATTGTGGTGTTGTTAGCAGAAAGTAGTTTACAAGCAATGGACTCTACTCTTTTTGTTCCATTATGATATCAGACGCAGCCTGTTTGTAAGTACGGCCTCACTGAGTTGCTATCATTGCTGTTCACTCTTGTTTTCTCCTTATCAGTTGCTAAGACAGTAAAGAGGAAAATCTGTTGAGGTCATACGTTCAACACGTCTCCTGTAATAAATTTTAAAAAATGCCTGAGTGACTGAAATGTTTGGGTTTTCCTATGATAGCGATCCAGGATGAGGATATGTAGTCTGAGGGTGGTGGTGGATCAGGGCTGAAGAAAGGGCTCTGTGTTACATCACACAGCTGTAGTCCTCCAGTGTGTCTGCGTCTGCATTCATCTACAAAACAAAAACTGTGACCTCAACTTTTCCAAAGGTGAGGGTGAGAATGACTCATGTTATCCTCCCTTCCACTACGGAGTCAATAATCCAATTTTAATCTCCCTTTCACTCAAAGCTATTTTTTTGTCTGTGTATCCAAACCCGATGTATCTTCCTCCTCTGTGCCATAGATCTCCGTTGTTGTCCAAAAACTATTAAAAACACATCAATGAAACCACACAGCTGCACTGGGCGACATGTTCCTTCACTATGAAGAGTTTGTGAATGTTAATTTATTTAGAAACATCTCCAAAGAATAACAGGAATCACTTTTTTTAGTCTTTGGAGAGTAGTTCTGTGTAAGGCAGATGTCTATTAGCATGTACAGGAAGTGGGCTCTGTTTATAGAGACAGTTTCTAAACAAACTAATGTGCCAAAACTCTTCTTCTTCAGGCTTTGGATACACACACAATACTGTGTTTGTTAGTAGATCAATTGGTTGTTTGTTTGAATCTGCACAAGAGGGTTGTTAATATTAAGAAAACATATTAGTTCTCCGGCCTTATTAAGAAAATATACAATTATTTTGCTGAAATTAAACATGAAAAAGCAAAAGCTGTTTCTGTTTTACCAGAAGCATCGTACACTGGTCGTTACTGTGCCAACTGGAAGGGTCAGAGTTCAGATTTCTCTTTCCTGTTGACCTCTGGGTTTGAGTAGTAAAGGATGTGTTTTTTGGTACTGTGCTTAAAGATTTAGGAGTATTATCTCTAGAGAGGAGTTAAAGATATTTTCATTTTCATATCTCATCACCACAGACTGCAGCATAGTAAACAAGAACTCCACTTTCACTGGTTGGGTGTAGTTCACTATGTGCATTTGAAACAGCTGTGTGTGTGTGTGTGTGTGTGTGTGTGTGTGTGTGTGTGTGTGTGTGTGTGTGTGTGTGTGTGTTTGAATGGGTCTCAGAGTTTCAGCAGCCTGGCAGAAGCACAAATGTCTGCCATCTGGTGGTTATTTAATAGTACTGCATGCTGCCTGGAAACTGAATGAACTGATACATTCACATGCACACACACACATGCATAATTTGATAATTTTATCATCTGTACATCGATACATGAAATTTAAACCTGTCTACACTGTTAAATAATGATAATACTGTGTAATGTTTGTGAAATGTTGAGTTTTTCCTCTTTTTAAAAAAAATCAGTTTTATGAATTGCTGTTTTTTATTACAACTCCAAACCAGCTGCTGTCACACATTCATATAATTTTCATAAGCTACCGACTGGACTGACATGAAAGAAACTCTCAACAGTTTCACACACCAAAAAAAAATGTATTTTGCTCTACACATACAGTAGTAGTTAGATTTCCAAAAAATCCCACTCACACCAGCAGCATCCCATTTAGAGACAGTCTGCCTTACTGGGGGAGGTTCTCCATCAGTCTCTCATAACAAGCACATGACACATCTGTGAAACATTCATGACTGAACAGCTGCCAGCTTCATGAAACAGCGAAGGGATTAAAGACAAATACAATCTCAGTAACTCATACATTACTTCAGTATAGTTCATATATTTCATCCAGTTTTTTAATACACTCCAGATCTCTTTGATCTTGTTTTCATTTATTTTTCATCCATTAACAAAAATAGAATCTAAGATCTTCGTGTCCGTCTCAGACTTTTCACTCCTAAGATAGCTGTACAGGAATCCCAATGGCTTCTCAGCACACTGACGCTTCTGTTATACTAGACACGCCTTGCATATGTGTGTGTGTGTGTGTGTGTGTGTGTGTGTGTGTATGACTTAAGACACTTTAGGGGACACAAGCCAGACTTAGTACCAGTTGATTGGGGCCAGCTTGTGCAACTGGGGACAAAAGTTGTGTCTCCAATTGGTAAAATGCTGATTTTTAGGTCAGTGGTTAAAGTTGAGGGTTAGGTTTAGTCAAGTAGTGGTTCTGATTAGGATAAGTCCCCTGGATATGAATGTAAGTCTTTGTGGCTGCACACATGACTTTCTATCTTTGAGAAAACGAATTTCAGTTGGAAACCAGTGTTGTGAGTTAAGGTTAGAGTTGGGTTAAGGTCCAGTTTAGGGTACGGTTTGGGTTTAGGCATTTAATTGTAATGGTTAAGGGTTAGGGTAAGGGGCTAGAGAATGCATTATGTCATTGAGTGTCCTCACAAGGACAGACAAAGAGGTGTGTGTGTGATTTATCCTACTTTCTAGGACACTTTTCAGATTAAAGACCAGTTATTTGGGGACAGCATGTCAAATGGGAGACACAAGCCATGATGTCCCCATTTATTTGGGAAAAGGCTGTTTTTTTGGATCAGTGGTTAAGGTTAGGATTAGGTAAGTAGTGGTTATGGTCAGGGTATGTCTCCAGGAAATAAATATAAACCAGTGTAAATACCCCAAAAGTGACAGAGGTAAGATTGTATGTGTGTTTATGTCTTTCTATCTTTTAGAGAACCAATTTCAGCTTAAAACCAGTGTTGTGAGGACAGTTTGGCTGTTTCTCATACAGTAACTTAAAAGGGCAATTTGGGAGTTAATACTTAGTTTTAAGGTTAAGGTTAGAATTAGGTTTAGGTCCAGTTTAGGGTAACGTTCGGGTTTAGGCATTTAGTTGTGATGGTTACGGTTAGGGTAAAGGACTTTTGGGGACATATTTTGGATTAATAACCAGTTAGTTGGAGACAGCTTGTCAAATTAGGGACAAAAGCCAGGTCCCCATTTGGGAAAAGGCAGATTTTTGGGTCAGTGGTTAAGGTTAAGGTTAGAGTTATTGTCACAGTTGGAAAAACAAATGTAGGTCTATATCCCTAAAAGTGATCTAGGACAACATGTGTGTGTGACTTATCCTATATTCTGGGACACATTTCAGAGTAAAGACCAGTTAATTGGGGACAGCTTGTCAAATAAAGGACAAAAGCCATGTCCCCAATTGTTAAAAAGCAGATTTTTGGGTCAGTGGTTAAGGTTAAGGTAAGTCTCCAGGAAATTAATGCAAGTCTATGTCCCTAAAAGTGACCTAGGACATTGTGTGTGTGTGTGTGTGTGTGTGTGTGTGTGTGTGTGTGTTTGACTGCCAACACTGAAACCCACTCGTCCAGCTGACTGCAGTGATTTACAGTGAGTATGTTTCCCTGTGCAGCAACACTGATCACTGGCAAGAATCAGTTTCATGCAGTGTTTCCATTACAACATGGACACAGTTCACCGTGAGTTATGAACGGGTTTCTGGAGTGTCTGTTTCCATGTTCCATCGCTCCATCCAGCTCTTTTCTTAGCAAGCAAACAGCGTGAAAAGTGAAACATGGCTACATAAAAAAAAGAAGAGAGCAGCCGCTTGTAGAGAGTTTGTTTTATCGATCATACCACCTCTAATTTTCATTTTAAAAGGTTAGTTTTTGAAGTTAATTTCACCTAAATAAAAGAAATGCAAACAACTAGACAAGCAACCCGAGATTTCAAATAAACAATAAATTAAAATTAATAAGTATAATTGAGCATTAAACGCAAACAAACAGTAGGAAATAATTGATAGATACTGTAAAGTTAAGATTTTGGATGCAAAACATTTTTCGCACATAGATTGTGTGTTATGTCATATTTCTGTCTTTGTGCTGCTTTTATAAAACACAAGAGGGAAACTCTAAAAGAAAAAAGAAAAAAAATATTTAACAGCAACCTGTCTTTCCAGAAATGAGCTCCAGTTGTTTTGGAGAGTCCACAGACCTGTCAGGAGGTTTCATGGGGACTATTATAGTTTTCCATGAAAGATGAAAACAGTGAGGAACAATGAAAGAATGTGTGCGTTTTCTGTTATTTGTGTGAACTAACCACTTAAAAATGAAGGATTCACAGTATTTCAAGTCTGTCTTAAGCAGTCAAAGTGTCCAAAGAACATTGAAACCTGTTTTTCTTGCTGTAATCATTCCTCCTGTTCATACTGACTATTAGGAGAGCCCTTCATAATTCATTTACAGTGTAAGTGATGGAGGACTAAATCCACAGTCCTCCTCCTGTCTGTGTGTAAGAATGCATTTAAAAGTTGATCTGAAGCTAATATGAAGCTTCAACCGTCCAAATGAGTCAAATCAAGTAGATATGTCTCAATGTTAGTCTTTTTTGTGCCAAAGGAAACACTAAGAGGGACTTTGATTCAAAAAGACTGTATATGTGTTAGATATCCACTTGATATGATCAACTCAGACTGCTGAAGCTTCACATCTACTTTTAAATGACTGTGGTAGAAACACTGCGGACCCATCAATTACATCTCTACTGTTGGATCTGTGCAAATCTTCTAAATTGCAATTTTGTTTGCTGGAAAAAATGTTTTAGAGATTTTAAAGCTTATTAATGAAAGGGAGAACTAAATGTTGTTTTCATTACCGTGTCGATAATTTTCTTGGGTAATAATTTAGTCCATGAAATGTAATAAATAACCCAATAAAACCAAAAAGTTTAACAATTTCTCAGACTTTAATTAGCTTGTTTTGTCTGACAGTTCAAAACCATAAGATATTAAATTTATTGGGTATACTATACTGTATATATATGACAAAGAGATAAATCAGCACATGTGAGAACCTGGAGCTAGAGATTATTTAGCATTCCTGCCTGAAAAATGACTGAAATGATGAATCAATTAGTTGATAAACTTTTTGTCTATTGACTGATTGATGACACAAAGAGACTTTATCACAGGTGATCATTATGTTTTAAATAGTACTTACAAAGCTGAGCGTTATATTTAATGAGCTGATACATGAATAAAGTGTTACATATATTGTTAAATATAAAGTTGAGTTAGATCTACTATGTTTTCAATGGTTATTCCACAGTATGTATTGAAAACCTTTTGTATACCAATAATCTAAAGAGACTGTCCACCTCATTTGTGAGCCTGCTGGACAGAGGGATGCATGGCAGTGATGTCATCAGTACTTTCTGTAACACAGGAAGTTTCTTTTCTCCGTACAGTCTCTGATCTCCATGCCGCCTTTCCCATTCCTAGAGAAGGCTCCACATCGCTGCGTCAGAGGGGGGCAGAGGGGCAGGTCGGAGTGCAACATAGCTGCTTTATTCACCCACAGCCACTGACCGGCTAGGAAGCGCAGGCCTACCCACACCTGGGAAGAAGAAACAAACCATAAGGTGATGAGTAAATGATAGTAGTATTTCTAGAGAGAAGTAGAGGCGTTTTGTAGGACAGTCAGTTGGAGCTTCTAGGTGCTGCCAGGCGGGAGTTCTGGTCCTCTGAAATGAGGCCAACGCAGAAGTAGCTTAGAGCTGCATTCTATCAAAAGGCCACCAGGGGGCGACCGTCTCTATACAAGTCAATGGAGAATTCACCAACTTCTCACTTGATTTCTAACCTCAGTAAACATTTTCAAAATGTGTTTATGGTCTCAATCGCTAGTTTAAAGCCTTCTTCAATGCAGTATGATGTTCATTTGGGACATTTTGGCCTCCCTCATTTTATATTTGACGATAAAGCAGGGTATGCATTGGGGCGTGGCTACGTCCTGATTGACAGTTTGATTGACCAATGTCCTCAAGATCCAGCCCTGGCAACCATAGCAACCTCCCCGCTCCGCCCATCGCTCCGCCTCATGCCCATATAAGTAGAACCCGTGTTTTTATTTTTCCCAGCATGCACCTGAAATTTTCAAGATGGCGCTGCCTAGATTCGAAACTAGCTGCCGAGCAGCAGTTCACAAACCAATGGGTGACATCACGGATGTTACGTCTATTTCTTTTATACAATCTATGGGTGCTGCATGACTTTCTCACGTAGCACCTATAAAACTAATTTCATGCCAGCATTTCTTATAAGAGTTGCAGAATATATATAAGACACACCCTGTCAGTGATGGCCTCTTGGATCTTGGTCTTCACGTAGCTGTAGTCCTCTTCGGGCTGCATGCTGACCAGGTCGTAGCGTAAGTAGGTTAGACTGTCCAGGGATCGGCAGTGTTCGAGCGCCTCCTCCCAGGTCTTGTCCTCCTTTACCACGACCAGGTTGTCCCAGAAGCAGACGAAGGGAAACCGGTCGGTACAGTTTTGGGTGGCCATCTGTTTATACACAGAGGAGATGGTGACGCAGTTCCCTTTGTCCTCCGTCTCGCCTGCTGACCAATTTCTGTAGTCAGACACCCCTGAGCTCCATTTCCATGCCTCACCTGGAGACAGATGAAGGTTCAGCATAACAGATGAGGTGGTTTTCTTAAGCCGTTTCCAATTTGTTTCCACAGCTTTTGTTTTATAGTTACAATACAAGAGCTAACGATATGTAATGTCAGAGGTGACGCTTGTAGTTATGAACCTACAGAGAATTATCAGTGACTCTCCAGCTCCTCTCGGCCTTACTGAGCTTTATAGTGAGTTGCAGTTCATTGTTTAGCTGTCGCGGCTGCAACCTTAGGTGGTTTTGGTTCACTCTCAGCGTTCTCATAGCGTCTTTTCAGAGACAAATCTGTTTAAAACAAGCCACTGTACACTACCTGCTCAGCACCAAACAGCAAACAGACACAGTTAGCTTTAGACTAGCTGGTGAACATAGTGGAGCCAGTTGGTAGAGAGCTAAATAAGAGCTAAAAGAGAGTGAGTATTGGAGGTATATACTGCAGATGGACAGAAACACGACTCCAAATGAATGATAATGTTCCTTCGTAACTGCTGGATGTTTAAATAAGCAACTGTTTACCCAAAAAAAGTTCAACATCTAAGCGAGTGTTATGTTCACTACTCATTTCTGTTGTCCCCATGTGTCCAAAACATTTTTTTAATGTTCATGTCCTATCAGAATGATGATAAATATAATAACATATTATATAACTTGAAATTGTACATTGCATCCACTTTCAACATCTAAGTTTCAGTTATGACTTGGACCTTCAGATTTCCCTGAAAGCTCTGATATTTCAGCCTTGGTGCTTCTTGGTACAGAAGTTCCTGACAAATGAAGAAAATGGGGATGCCTCACATAGATCAGTTCATCATTCAATGAGATTAAACCCATAATTAGTGGTGATGGTGTTATGCATACTATTTCAACCCTCACTCAACGACCTTCGTAAATCACACAACAATCACTAGTCCTGTTACATGAACACTCGCATGAGAATCTGTTTCTCTACCATCCATACCATATGACATGAACACGGGAGGGACTTACTATTTGAGATGGTGCCATCCTAGATATAAAAAAAAAAATCTCACCCATGCATAAATTACTGGACTGAATAGAGTAATATAAAAAAACCCACAAGCTCTGATTATGAGTCGTTACCATCTTTGTGTAGCCCAATCCAGACCGGAAAGTCTTGTTTTGTGACAGCTGAGAGTACGCTGTCAGCCCTTGTTAAAGACGCCAGATCAGCGTATTCATTCTTGCAATACTCCTCAGCCTCATTCCACGTCTTCGCCTGCGGTATAAATGCGTGCTGAATGTTATATCCGTCCTTGGTACAGATGAAGAAGGAATGTTCTTGACAGTTTCTGCTGTAACGCCTTTCAAGAGAAACAACAAAACAAGCAGAAAAATATGCCAGTGTTAATTATGTTAATGCTTAAAAGAACATTTTTAGTTAGTTTTTTTATTACAAATTAATTATGTTCACTTATTGCCGTCTATTGTCCTGAATATACTACTACATCTAAAAGAAGAATAAATATGAAACACAACAGCATGCTTATGTAAATGTTGACCAGTAATATAAAGTCGATTTGAATTAAATCTGCTTAACATGCAATAACACAGTCTTCGAGTCATAAACAGTCTCACATTACTTTTTGTCGAGACCGACCAAGGCACACTCATCGCTGCCATACGGCTGGTTTTCCCCCCAGGGTACGAGGTTGGAGCTTTGTCTATTTGACCAAACCCATTGACTGCCAGCTTCGCGTTTACGAAGGCCGATCCATGCACGATAATATGTCAGGGACACACTGTCTGCATCTGACTGCTTGTAGAAGACGGCCAAGTCGCCATGGTTGTTTGAGCTTATTGGACATTAAAAAAAAGACACTTTTATTTGCAGAAAAGACATGAGTAAAAACAAACATCCCTGGTTCGATTCCAATCAGGGACCTTTGATGCATGTCATAACTATCTCTCTCTCCCTTGTCTCTTTGCTGCTCAATGTCCAATTAAAGAATTAAACAATCAACAATCAAGGCTACTGACATTCCCATCAGCCTCAGCTCTACTTTATGATTATTGCGATTTAGCAAAATGTTAACATGCTATCAACATTTCACATTGTGAGCATTAGCATCCTGGTGTTTGCATTGAGGTTCAGACTCACAGAGCTCAACAAGCTGATAAAGTGAACTTCTATAATCTTTCTGTTTACACTGCAGCTTTAAATCACCTAACAGAGACCACGCTTCTTAACCCTCCTGCTGTCCTCAAGTCAAGGAAGGAAGGAAAGAATGGAGGATGGAAGGGAGGAAGAAAGAAGGGAGTATGGAAGAAAAGGAGGGAGGAAGGAAAGAAAGGAAGGAAGGACGGACGGAGGAAAGAAGGAAGGAAAGTAGGAGGGAGGGAGGAAAGAAGGAAGCAGGGAGAAAAGAAAAGAGGCAAGGAGGGAGGGAAAGAAAGGAAGAAAAGAAGGAAGAAAAGGAGGGAGGAAGGAAGGAAAGGAAGGAGGGAGGGAGGGAGGGAAGGAAGGAAGGAAAGAGTGGAAGGATAGAAAGAAGGAGAGAGGGAGGGAGGGAGGGAGGCCAGACGGAAGGAAGGCCAGACGGAAGGAAGGAAGGAACAGTCAAAACAGACAGGGTCAATTTGACCCGGGAGGACGACACGAAGGTTAAAGAAGTCATGCTTTTCTTCACCTTCATCACTCAGTATCATTCTGGTTTTAAAATCTCTTCACTTATTTGATGTAAAGTCAAATATTACATGCACACTTTGCTTTGTATAATCATAAATGAAAACTTGTAATAGCTTTTGATGATAATGTGAATAAGAAGTGAACCCTACTACCTGCAGAAGCTCTGCGCTTGGTCCCATGTACGAGAAAGATGGATGTACTTATACTGTCTGTGCACCACTGATCCCAGTCCAGACATGGTACAGCTGAAGAGGAGGATGACGATGGGTCCTGAGATGCAGCTCTTCATCATAATTCTGTTGAGGAAGTAACAGAAAGCAGCATAGTTAACCCATAAGAAACTGACTTTTAATAACTTTATTAAATCTTTCATAAGAAATGCAGCTCAAAGTGCTTTACAACAATAGAAAATTACATAAAACCAAGTGCTTCACATTAAAAAGGAACATAAAAAGGAGCAAAGAGAGGAAAGAAGTAAAATCATTAATGTAATATAAAATGGTATATACTGCAAAATAGCAAAAAAGTACATAGTAAAAGTAATAAAGAATAAAGAAAGAATAAAAACTACATAAAATCAATTTAAATGCAACTATTAAAAGAAGTGCAATGTTTAAAAAAAAGAGGAAATAATTATATAAGATGTATATACTGCAAAATAACAAAAAAGTACATTGTAAAAGTAGCTAAAAAAAACAATGAAAACTACATAAAATCAAGTTTAATGCAACTATTAAAATAAGTGCAGTAGTGACTGATAGATAAGCTAATTAAAAGCTAAAATGAAAAGATAAGTTTTTAGCTTTCTATTAAAAAAAAAAAAATCTATGCCGTTTAATATTTAATATTATGCTTGCAGAGATGCTTTTAAAACTAGCTCCAAACTTTACCAACCATCTCAACAACCACTAACCAGCTGAGAGTTGTTACCTGTCTTCGTGCTTTGATGGTGTCAGTGAGAAAAACACCTGCCGCCGCTCAATGAGCCTCCAGATTGCAGCTGAAGTACTTTTCGGTGCCACATATCAGTAAAATCATTTGACTGGCAAACACACTTAAAGTCAACTATCAGCTCTCCGTCACTGAATGTCCACAAACCATTTGACTGTTAGCAAATGAAGGCGAGATTTACATACACACATAAAAAACATAAGATATAAATTTGTTCAAGAGACACGAAGAAGGAGACGGATAACAAGGACATCTCAAGCATCCTTAAAATACATCTGCTCTGAATTATTGAGCAATATTTAACCGGATTTAACTATAAAAAACTAATTTATGATACTTTCTACAGTAAGAGAGGTGAGTTTAGTAGACAGAGGGTAAACAGATGTAAATGGTTCTACATCAAATAAAACAAACGTGATGAGATAATCCAGGATGCTCAGTTTGAGGAACACATCCAAGAGTTTGAATTGTATCACCTCTCCTTGTCTGTGTATGTAAATGGTGTAATGTGAGTTTCCTGTCTGTCGTTCTGTGAAGTGAGCCCTCCTCGGTTGCACTTCATAAGGGTTCTCCTATTTTTTACCCAGTTTTAAAAAGGTTTTTTTCTTTTTAACCCTTAAAACAGCCGATACAGACTCTTTAACACCCTGTTAGGATGGTTAAGGTGGGTTGTTTAATTGTATGTGCCTTGAATTGTTAGATCTGAAGCTTGTGGTGGGTCTATACTGTTTAGAAATGTTTAGTATGGGTGATATCAATGACTTTTCTTTATCAAATAAAGCCTGCAGTTGGGTTTTTTTTTTACCATTATGACCAATCCTGGTGGAGATAGAACTTATAAAATCCAAAATATCTGTCTAATATCTATGTTTTTATTTATTTTCAAGACAGTACAGACTATATTCAATTTGCCAGTGTTCTTATATAATGTATACCTGTAACATATAACACCCCCTAACCCCCCATCAAACATACATTTACGTTCCCTCTTGATTTTAAAGCATAAAGTTTCACTTAACAAAATACGAAGTGCAAATCAAGTCGATGGTACCTTAGCAATAGATCCAAAATATCTTGTGGAAATGTTTTGCTTTAGGTGCGAATAATATAACTGAGAACATTAAATTATGTTTTTTTTTTTTTATATATCTCATTTTCCACTCCTGCCTGTTTAAGGGTTAAAAAGGAGTTTTACTTTATATAAATTAAGGGTCTAACAATGGCTCTAAAACTCCTGAATTTGCAACTCTGACATCACATACAATTATTTGGTCACGCATCATCACAATCACAAGGTTCACATAACAAAATAATCGACCAGAAATATGCACATGCACATATTTGATCAATGCGGCAACTTCCTTGAGAACAACACATTGCAGCTAAAGTTGAGCCAGAGTTACGAGCAGCTTAACGTTGCTGATGTCTATCTAAACACAGCTGGCAGTTGCAATTTAGTCGTGTTAGCTTAATAGCATTGAGGTGTATTTACATTATGGTGAAGGGGGGGGTGGGGTGGTGGTGTTTCAATTAGTTATTGTCCAGATCTGAAAATTGAGAGACGAGTGATGCATTTTTCATCAACTGTGATTAACCGCAGCCACAAAAGTCAACCAGAGTTTAACTAATAATGTAGAGGAGGTGAGGCTCATAAAAGTCTTTTTTCTGGATGATGTGAATATGACTTCACAATCCTGCAGCTGATTCAACTCTGTGAAAATAAAACTTTGAAAACATATTTCAAGCCTTAATTGCACTTGAACGTTTTTTATTTAAAAAGGAAGTAAATTTAACTGATGACATCACATAATGCAACTCAGACTGCACCATTTCTTCATGATAAATAAATCAAAATTCTTTATATTAAGGTTAATGATGTATCAATTTATTCTTTGATACCTTTTTCAACTTTAATCACAGTGCAAGTAAACTCTGAATTATACCTGGAACAAAAAGAAGACAATCATTAGTGTGGAGTGGAATTATGGAAATACTCCACCTCAAAATAGTACTTAAGTACAGTACTTGAGTTAATCTACTTAGTTACTTCCCTCACCTGGACAGGACATGCTCCTCTCCAGCTGCTTTAACGATTCTCCCGTCAGCATGCAGATCTCGTCCCTCAGCCGGCGCTGGCCGTCCAGAGTCAGGTGCCAAAAGCAGGACTTCCTCTTGCCATCTCTGCACATCTGGTTGCAGGTTTTGCGGAAGCTGTTGTTGAAGCACAGGTTGTGTCGGATGGTGTTCTTCCAGCCGTCAGGAGCCGTCTGAAAGAAGGGGAAGTGCTCTCTGGGAAAGGACATAAAGGAGGATTATGAGAGAGCTCAAACCCTCAAAACAAGCTGTGGTGTTGCATGTTGCTCCGATATAAATGACACACAAGCCCTTCAATTGAACATTTTGGAGAATACAGTTCAAGTAATTGCTGTTAAACACATCGCCAAATGAAGAGTTTGATATTAATTTCATTTGTGTGTGACATATCCAGAGTTACGGTTAGCCTAGCACAGCACAACAACTGGAAGCAGGTGGAAACTGCAACTTCAAATGTGTCTATTTGGTCCAATACTTTCTTTTCTCTCAGCATTGGACTTTAAATCTTCATATAAAATCATTATATTTTGTTTTTTCCAAATGATCAAATTCTGACCTGGTGAAGTTGTAAATCTGCTGGACTTTGAGGCTCCCGGTGTGGCTGCTCTTCAGAGCCAAAGCGATGAGGATGCAGTAGTTCACTGGCGGACGAGGCCAGCATCCTGGCTTCAGGGTTTTATTGTCCTGCAAATGAAGGTCTATTTAAATCTGGTTTAAAATACAGTTTTCTAATTTAACATTCCTAGAACAGAGGTTAGAGGTTTCTGGCACAACTTCACCTGCTTCCAAGGCAAAAGGCAAGAAGTCTAAAAAAGGTCAAAGCTCCTGCAACAACATTAGCTACCGTATTTAAACACAGTTAATAATAATGACACTGATGAAAGCTGCAAGCTGAAACTCTTGAAAAGGTCAGTGGTACGGAGGGTTTACTATTTCATAAGGATATCTGAGGAGGTGATTTGAAGAGGAGGTGATTGGTGAACTCTGCGTCCAACTGGAGGAAGCTGAGCCTGGCCAGAGCTTCATGTCCTCACCCTGACTTTTGTGTTTCTCCCCTTTCGTCGGCTCTTGGTTGATCGACAGGAGGCGTCTTCATCCTTCATCTAACAGCCAAGGACAAAAAAACACACATCAGCACATCGATTGCTGTATTAGTGTTTGAATAACAAACTCAACTACTGCAATTTTGAGATACTTATACATTTCAGATGTCAGCTTTACATACAAAACATATCAATTGGTAGACTATGGTGCCATATATAAATACATACACACACACACACACACACACACACACACACACACACACACACTCTTTGGGTATTATTTGTATACCCTTAACCCTCCTGTTGTCCTCGAGTCAAGGAAAAGAGGGAGGGAGGGAGGGAGGAAGGACAGAAGGAAGGAAGAAAGGGAGATGGAGGAAGGAAGGAAAGAAGTGAGGAAAGAAGGAACAGTCAAAACAGATGGGTCTATTTGACCCGGGAGGACGACACAAGGGTTAAGTGTAGATGAAGCTGTAAACCAACCAATTTCCTTTGTAGGATCAATAAAGTATCTATCTATCTATCTATCTATCTATCTATCATTTTTGTTATCTTGGTTTCCTGTGTTATACGTCTGTTGTCTGATCCTTTTGGTCATTTGTTTTTTTGCTTATTTGTATTATTTAAGTTAGCTGATGATGTTGTGAACTTGGATTTATATTCATATGTTGGGTTGTATTAAGAGTATTGGGTTTTTTTGGGTTTTGGTTTTCAGTTTCCCTTCTGGTTTCCTGTTCTCATCTTCAGCCCATTTCTCCCTCCAGCCTGCCCTCGTGTCCAGTCACCTGTTTCTTTATCACTTCGGTCTGTATTTAAGTCTCAGCTGATGGTTCAGTTTTGTTGGATCCTCTGTTCTGTTCTGCTTCGTCTGCCTTGTTCTTGTGTTTCAGCTTCTTTTGATTTTCATTTTTCATTAAACATCCTGCATTTGATCCCATCTGCCTGCTCTACTCTATATGTGACAAAATATGCATCTACTTTATTATAAGAGCAGGAAAAGCAGCAAGTTCTCACATTAGAAAAGCCAAACCCATCAAATGTTTGGCCTCTGCCTCAAAGATTACTCCACTACTTAAATAGCTGCTAATTAACTTATTTCTGATTGATTAATTAACATGAATCACACACAAACACACAGACACACTGTAGATGTGTGTAGTATATACCAGGTACTGAGTGGAGGACAGTTTCTCCTGGAACAGGTGGAGCTCTGTGGAATGAGGACATTGGATCTCTGCAGGCATTTGGATTTCATCTGCATGTTCACACAGATGATCCGCTGCACTTTCTGCATACTGGATCGGGCAGGCGATGTTAGGATTCACCAACAGCCACAAGTTTGGCTTCACGAAGGTGTCTGATGGGCAGAAAAATCAGGCCAGATATAGAAGGTGTTACAACGATCAGTTCAGTGTAATTTATTTGGCGAATTAGAAAGAAAGATGTTGTTCTGTTATTTGTGAATAAACACAAGGTTTCAGGCAAAAACTGACACTGGTAAAATAAATAATTAAATAAATGGTTTGACTGGGAAAAAGAAGAATTTCTCTGATAGTTGAATAATAAAAGGATGGTGGCTGAAACAATGTCGACTTTAAACAAATTGAAAAAAACAAATGTCAAAAGGTGCAGTGTGTAGGATTTACTGGCATCTAGTGGTGAGGTTGAACACTGAAAACCCTCCCCTCGCTCTCCCCTGTAAAAGATGTAGGAGGATCTATGGTCGCTACAAAAACGCATAAAGGCTACTGTAGAGACTTGGCAGTACAACATGGTGGCCTCAGTGGAAGAGGACCCCTTGTGTGTAGCTGTAAAGGTGACAAAAATAGGATTCTTAGTTTCGGGTCAAATTGACTGTCTGTTTTGACTGTTCTTTCCTCCCTTCCTTCTCTCTTTCCTCCCTTATTTCCTCTGTCATTCATTCCTTCCTCCCTTTCTTTCTTTCGTCTCTCTTTCCTCCCTTCCTTCCTTCTTTCCTTCCTTCCTCCCTCCCTCGCTCCTTCCTTCCTTTCCTTCCTCCTTCCCTCCTTTCCTTCCTCCTTCCCTCCTTTCCTACCTCTTTCCTTCCTCCCTCTTTTCCTTCCTCCCTCCCTCCTTTCCTCCCTCATTCCATCCTCCCTCCTTCCCTTCCTCCCTCTTTCCTTCTTCCCTCCTTCCCTTCCTCCCTCCTTCCCTTCCTCCCTCCTTCCCTTCCTCCCTCCTTTCCTCCCTTCCTTCCTTCCTTCCTTCTCCCTCCCTCCCTTCCTTCTCCCTCCCTCCCTCCTTCCTTTCCTTCCTTCCTTCTTCCTTCTCCCTCCTTTCCTTCCTTCTTCCTTCTCCCTCCTTTCCTTCTTCCTTCTCCCTCCTTCCCTCCTTTCCTTCTTCCCTTCCCTCCCCTCCTTCCTTCGAGGACAACAGGAGGGTTAAATGAAAATCTACACTGTGTATATCTATGACGGGACTCCTGTTAGTGCACATTTAGGCCTCAACGATACACCATGCACCTTTAGTGAGAAACAGAAGCTCCACCAAACACTTGAGGGACGTTCTCATCTTAATCTCAGTGAAGAACTTGATGTGTTTCCCTCCACTCACCTGAAGTTTTATCGTACCAAACAAATTCATCTTTTCTTCTCGAGGCTCTTGCCGAGGGTCTCTGCACCACATATTGATCGTTCAGTTTGTCATCTGTCATCAGAGAGAGAGAAACACACAAACATCAGACACTGAAAAACTTAACTTCCTGCACTTTTAAAACAGTCGATTCAACAGATGCCTTCATAAGTTCATGAATATAATAAGAAACCTTGAATGGGATTTATTTCTAATTGGGAAAGTTACTCTTATCATCATTCATGTTCTAATTGTAGCATCAGGTGAGGCCTCGGCTGTTTTCTGTGCTGGCTGGAGTGAATAAAACCTGACAGATTTGATTTGAAGGGAAACAGCAAAGAGGAAATCTGTCACCATGATAAAACTGGTCGGTGGTTGTTGCCAGTTTCAGCTCCTTGTCCATGTCCCAGTCCGTCAGGCCCACAGAGCAGTGCAGGTCAAACAGCCGAGCTTTAGTTTTCAGGTGTAAAGTCATGGTTGGATGTGTTTTTTTGTGGTTTGTTCATTCCCTCTCAAAAGCTTTGATATTTTGAGGCAGGTTAACTGACAGACCTGCAGGCGGCTCACACAGCAGCTGGAGACGAACATCCTGATTGAACCCAATTACACTCAAAGAGACTTCAGCTTGTGTTGAATCACTGTTAAAAAGGTGAATATTTGCACCTGTGGGTAACAAATCAGAATTAAATACTACTTTCAAATACAGATTGAACTTTCAGAGACACAATCTGACAATGTCTAAGTGGCTTCAGAGCATTGGATCACATTTAAATGTTCAGACATATTTCAGCTATGTGCTGGGTCCTTTTTTGCTACTTGCTAACATAGAAAACACTTGACTGTTTAAATCACTTTTTCCTATGAGCAGAATTACAAAGCCTCTCTTAATCTTGTTATACAATGACCATAAAGGCATTCAAATCAAATCAAAATCTCCAATCACACATAAACATATAAAAAAGATATTTTTACATCAAAATGTCTCATTTTTTACTTCTGAAAACTTCTGACTTTTTGCTCGTTTCTTAGTTTTGTTTTCCTGTGTGACCAAAAAGTCTAAAGCCTGAAAGACAATTAGGGCATTCAAATCAAATCAAAATCTCCAATCACACATAAACATGATATTTTGTACATCAAAATGCCTCTTTTTTTACTTTTTGCTATTTACTGCATCTATCACTTTAACCACCAGAGAGAAAATTCCCATTTTAAAAACAAACTTCTGACTTTCTGCAGAGTTGCATCAGTGTTTAGTCTGTTTTATTTTTTCACATTTACAATAACACATTTCACAAGTAAGAAACAGATCAAAACAGCGACAAATCAATTTGTACAGCATGAAAAGAACAAAAATCATATCATCATATATTTAAATATCTATATATCCTTTTTTTTATAGTTTAAACATTACGTCTGTCATATACTCACAATATTTTGCCTCATTCAAGGAGTTCAACCGATCGAACAGGAAGCAGCGACGGACAGAAACAACTTCCTGTTCGAGCTGGATTGTATTTTTTAATATCGTACAACAATCTAGTTAAGACGACAAAATCGGGTGGGGCTCACACACTTTCACTCGTTATGTATTTATGGGGGGGGGGGGGGGGGGGGGACCACAGTAAGACCAGACATGCTGACAAAACCTAGCACTAAAACAAAAATAAATACAGGTTATATAGAGCCTGGCGGTGGCTGGTACTGAGGAGAGGAATGTGTTCATGTCCACTTGTTGGAGCTGGACGATCTGAGGGTCATTAATTTTAGTCTTTTTACTGATTTTGGTAGGTGATAAACCCAAAAACATACAATATACCGGACTTTTTTTGTTTCATTCGCCTTGAGATGAACATGATCTCAACAAAAAGGTGATTAGGGGGTTGTGTGCTAGGAGTTCAAGGGGAGAGAGAAATCTAATCTAAACTTCATCTGTTGTTCCACTTCAGCGTTGCAAATTCTTCTTCAGGTTTATTTTATCAGCTGAAGTGTCAGGCGGACAGAGCACGCTGCAAAAAAAACAACACACTGAGCCCCAAAAAGTTTAGACAGTCAAGAGATGAGTGTTTGACAGTCAAATGAGCCGTCTTCCTTTTTGATACGACAGCTTATCTGGGGAGCTGATTACAACAACCTCTCTCATATTATTCTAGTTAAAAAGTTGATTATTTTGTTACACTTCTTAAGCAATAATGAGCTTTGACTGGAGCTTTAAAATAACCAACTCACACCAATGTGTAAAGAATGGAGGAAATTTAACATTGAGGCATCGGGGAACTTTAACACCAAGGTGCGATATTGGAGACACTGTTCAGGACAGGACCGAATGAAATGCTGATGGGATGATAAGAGAAGGAATTGGGGGGGTTCGGGAGGAGTGTGGAGGGGCTCAAAAGATGGGAATGTAGTTGTCGATCTTGGCGCGGTGCCTCTGAGCGATGCACTCAGCGATCCAGACGATGTTCCTGCACTCTTGCTCCTTCAGCTTGACGTAGGCGTAGAAGACACTGAAGTGGAACTGGTTGAGGAAGGCCAGCTTGTTCAGCTTCACCTGCAGAGGAGGAAGAGGAGGAAGAGGAGGAAGAGGAGGAAAGAAATAGAAGAATGATGAGTGTACAAACATCATAACACTGATTAGACCTGTCACGATATATTGTCCCTGAAAAAATGGTGATAAACGATATTATTGTTATTTTAAGATAATTTTATGCCACATTTGAAGGTAATGTAGTATTAAGACCCATTTATGCTCAATGTTAAATACGGATACAGACGGAGCCTTCTGTCCGTGCTCTGCGTCCTTTCGTCCGTATTTCTGCACGTTTCCATAAAGCTTACAGATACGGACTAAACGGAGCAGTACCACCAGAAACCATGGGGGGGGCAGTGTTGCTGTCACTACGCGATACGTAGCTCTAGTGAGACACGAAGAAGAAATAATAAGGGCGGAACTTTTTGAGGAAAGCTTGTCAGAGTTTTTTATGCAAGAGGAACATTATCAATATCTCCTCCACGGTCACCATGTTTGTTTTTGAGTTTGTTGTTGTCATAAACTTTTGACTCTGTGCTGCCCCCTGGTGGATGTATCGGTTAACATCCATGCCAACGTAAAGGACGCATGGAAATATGTGAGCTGTGACGCCACTTTCATATGTTGAGGCGAGTGTGATGGTCCCAAAAAAGGGGATTTTATGAATCTAGGCTAGGCTAACTCATTGTCACTAACTTCAGCGCTAACACCTTCACTTGGGCCACTCAACGACTTTAGGGAACAATTTTATTCTGAATTGAACATTTTAAACATATTGAAATGATGTCCCCTGTAAACCATGTTAATCACTGTGTGCTGAATACAAAGAACATAGAGACACTCCTAATGCAAAGTGATAACTCAAGTTCAAATACCTGTAAAAACTAGTATAACCATTATAAGTAACTTTCTCTGCTTGTGTGTGTGTGTGTCACCTCGTGCTCGAAGAAGCGATCCTCCAGCGTTTTGTCTCCTGGGTTGCTGCCGGCTCCTTCAAACAGCAGTTTATACTCCTGAGGATGATGTGAGCAAACGATCAGACACAGTGACACGATGCTAAGCGATAAACTTCATGTTGAACTTTACTAAAACACAACTAATAAGGAACAAACTGGAGAGAAAACACACATTTAAAGCTTCAAAAAATCTTCAAAAGCTTCACTGGCATTCAGACTTACAGGATAATAATCAGCCACAGCCTTGACCTGCTCGTAGTCATCAGCCCGGGCCAGCTGAGCAAGGCCTTCTGGGTAAAGTTTGCCGCAGTGGGGGAAGAGCTTGGCGCGGTCCTCTTTGGACAGCTCTGTGCCAAACGAGTTGATGGTGATGATGAAGGCTCTTCTGTCGGCCTCGAACTGCAGGAATAGGCAGGAAGGTCAACATGAAAACTAGACCCAGTTTAAGCACAATACTGCTCCGATATAATGAAGCTTGAGTTTGACAGTTTGTGTTATTTCTTTGGAGAAGGAAATGACATAAACTAACCACACAAATTATGTTGAAAGAAAAAAATTATGTTCTGTGACAGAGAAGAGGGGGAGGTATAATTTTAGAGGAGAATTTAACCTAAAAAGAAATTCATGTTTGTACAACAGTGAAGAAAATGTCTATTTGAATCTGTAGGGTGAAAAGTGCAAATCTTAATCAGTTCAATAAGATAAGAGTTCAATAAGAGTTATATGGAAGAGGAGGTTCTGTGTTAATGAGTTGGTTTTATTTATTTTTTGACACTGGATGAATATTTGGGTTGTAAATAAATTTGTGATACTTGTTAATAAATTATATGAGTTAATGGAGGAGTAGTGATTAAAAAAGGAGTGTGTGTGCGTGTGTGTGTGTGTGTGTGTGTGTGTGTGTGTGTGTGTGTGACTCACCTCCAGAATAGGACACATGGTATCAGCTGTGGTTCCTCCGAGGTTGGAGCAAAACTTATAGAAAGCTTCCAGATATGCCTGAGAGGACACGGATCAAAACGTCATTTAAAACAACCAATAAATACACACAATCCACTCTGACCTTTTAATTAAAATCTTATTAGCTTAAGAAAGAAGATTATGAATTAAATTACTTATCAAAACAAATCATCTCCCTTTATAATTGTCTCACAACTTTCCACAAACTATTTGTAATGTATTAGTTGTCAGCATGTTTTATAATATTTAGATTTCTCATGATTTTTAATCTATTGTCCTCTTCTGTTTTCATTAAATTATTTTGCTGTCACTTTGCTTTCACTTTATCTTGTTCACACTTATTTTTTTAGAGGGAGAGAGAGAAAGAGAAAGAGAGAGAGAGAGAGAGAGAGAGAGAGAGAGAGAGAGAGAGAGAGAGAGAGAGAGAGAGAGAGAGAGGGTGAGAGTGAGAGAAAGAGGAGAGAGACAGAGAGAAAGAGAGAGAGAGAGAGAGAGATACTGTATTTATCCTTTACATAAAATTGCTTGGTTTACAGCACCTACATCCACACTTAAGACAGTCGCATGTATCACATAGAAACTCATCTCGAACTATCCAATGGAAAAATCAAAAAAAAGTGTACTAAAAATACCCAAAAATTGTACCAATAAAAGTAATATGTGTATATACATGTAATAAGTAATGATAAGATGCTCTCTGTGCAAAACGTGTCAGTAAAAGTGCTAGATATAACACCTAAAATAAGCTTTACCTTGTAAAGTGTGTTACGGATGATTTCAATGTTCATTTCGTCGAGATCCTGTTCAGATATACAGTCCTGGAAGAAAGCAGCTGAAAAAAAAAACAAACAAACACAATAAACATCAAACCGACGTAAAGTAACATTTAGCACCATCTCCTGTTCGGCAGTCGACATTACTGCTGAGTGTTCACATCCTGTTTAATTTGAACTGCAGCTCATTTAGAAGAGCGGTGCGTACCGAGAGGTGTGTCCACCAGAATGGCGTTGTAGAGCTCGGCGGGAGTCTGAGCGATGTTGACCGCCTCCATCTGCTCGAAGCTGCCCAGCGGATGGCACTTTGGTACCAGCTCAGAGATGGCTCGCTGGTGCAGGGTGCCGGTGATCAGCAGGATGACGTTATCGATCATGTAGCTGTACCTGAGGACAGCGGGTAGGAGGGGAAGAAGTTATTACAAAGAGAAGTCACCGCCCGTCACTGATTTAACCATTTCCTCTATTTGGTTATTTGAATGATTGTACAGGTCTTTGGAGCATGTTTTAACCCATTAATAGTGCAGTATACTTTTCATTGCTGCTGACTGCTTTTAAAGCTTCTTATGATGTTAAATGTCTCTCCAACCTACAGCAGGTCTCAGTTCATTTTAAACATCAAATGTGACTGAAATTAGAGAACATTTAATTAATCACCTTTATTGTTCAAATTCACTATAATGATGGACTTTGGCAATATCTGGAATTACTTTTAATTCATTTTTTTTGTTTTTGCATAATGTGTGAAATGTCTAAATGATAAAACTGAGTTATTAAAACATGTACAAGTAGATAATTTGTAGTTAAAAAGTAGCAGCTATTTTCTATAGCTATTTTCTTAATATTGTGAATTTTTGAACTTTAAATAAGCCCATTCGGGTTTTCTGTCTCTCCCTGCTCTCTGTATATTATTTATTATTTGTCACTTCTTGTCTAAATTTTAACTTGTGCAAAATAAACTAAACTAAAAGGTAATTATTTTCTCTGCAGTAGCTTACAGAACTCGTAGATTCAATGGATATTTTCACCGAATATTGTCTTTAGACTGGGACTAGTCTTAATCTAAGTCTGAGAAACTGGACTATAATATATTTAGGACTGACTGAAAATGACTCTGAACACTGATCACTGATCTCGGTTTCTGTTAATTTGGCGAGGTATCATCTCTGATTGAGAGCGTTGGACTGAAACAGTTTCCTGGTCCTGCTCTTAACAGTTTATTCAACCTGTCGGCAAACTAACATTAACTAGCAGCAGTCTGCAGAAAAAGAAACCCAAACCACAGCAGATAAATTAGTGAGCATTAGTGACTTTTTTCTGATCTATTTGTGCTGAAACTGATTAATAAACTAGATGTGCTCGGCTTAGTTGAAGCATCTGGTGCTGATTCTTACAAAACTGTCTAAAAAAAATATTTGTTGTTTCAATCCTGCATTTTGCATTCAATCGTGAATCAATCTCAAGCTTGAAAAAACGTTATTGCCCATTCCCCTCTGCAATGTATAATGGGCATAAGACACTTAGGAATTTGTCCCTTCTGACTTATATGAGGACTAGTGGACAACATGTTTAAACTGCCTTCATCATGTATTTATTCATCTTGTGGGTGAGAAAACAACCGTAAAATGTATGGTATGCTTTGAAAAATGGTTGTCATGAGTGGTAAGTATGTGCAAAATGCAATTAATGGGTTAAAATATGCTTAAAACATCATTACTTTAATGAAGTTTGCATTAGTTTCTTTCTTAATTTCAAACAAAGTAGCATAGAATAAAATATAATGTATGTCTGATTTTTTTCTCTCAACTTCAAAGCGACAAACAGGCAGATTAACAGTGACAGTCATGGTTCAAGAAGCTTTTTCTTTTTTTGCTTACGTAATAAAATCCATGAAGCTGGCCAGGGGCTCGTACGACTGGTTCCTCATGTGGCGAAACTCCACCACCATCTTCTCCTTCAGCTTGTCGTCGATGACGGACACAGTGAGAGGAGACGCCTCGTTGGCCAGGAAGCTGCCATAGTCTGTGCTCTGCAGGTGGAGCTTCAGGTCTGCAGAGGAAACACACGGACAGAGAAAAAACTGCTGATTAGAGAGCATCTTTTTTTAATATGTGTTACATAAAATTAAGCTTTGAATACCCTGAAGAATGCTGAAATTATATAGTGTATCAGAATATGACTTTATCACTGTTTTATACAATACTCTACATCATCTTCTGATTCTCCAAAGCAACCTGGAGTCTTTTTTGTAATTGAGCAATTATTTATTCTATAAATAAAAAGATGCAAGAACAAACTGATTTAGAGAGATGTAACAGGGGTTTTGATACTTTGATGACATTATTATATTGGTAACAAACATTGAGTCTGTGAATGTGAAGTTTAGTTATTGTAAAATACATTGTATGATTTTTTACAGACTCATAACTCATCAAATTTATGCTCAGGTGAACAATAAAACAAGACGTATTTTTGATTATGGACTCAGTTATATTGATGTTTATTAGAAAAAGTCTCTCTTAAAACAACAGTCAGGTGTTTAAATGAACATTAACTGTGTTTTTCTTGCTATAATCATTCCTCCTGTTCATACTGACCTTTAGAAGATCCCTTCATAATATACTTACAATATAAGTGATGGAGGTCTAAACCCACAGTCCTCCTTCTGTGTAAACATATATTTAAAAGTTGATCTGAAGCTAATATGAAGCTTCACGTTACAGTGTTTGTAGTGCCAAAGTCTTTTTGTTACTATACTTCCACCACAGCTCAACAGGGAAACACTAAGAGGGAATTTGATGCTATAAAGACTGTAAATGTGTCAAATATCTACTTTATATGACTAACTCACACTGATGAAGCTGAATATGAGCTTCACACCTACTTTTAAATGCATTTTTTACACTAAATATGGATTTGAAGAAGATCTTGTAACAGTCAGTATGAACAGGAGGAATGATTACAGCAAGGAAAACCTCTTCACTCTTCATATGGACACCTGACTGCTGGTTTAAGGCACATTTGATAAATCATGAACCTGTCCTTTAAACCAAATTAAATATCTGAAGCAGTCATTTAAATCATTAATAACCTGGATAAACCTGAAGGAGTGCCAGTGCTGTAACTCGAGCTAAAACATGCAGTTAAAGCTGTAGTCTTAACGCAATAGTGCACATTTGCAAAAACGTTTTCACTTCCTCTAAAAAACCCAATTATTCATCAATACAGGCCATGAAGGCTTGGTTATGTTTGCCTTTAGCTTCTGTTAGCACTGTGCTAGTTAGCTAAGCTGATTCAGAGGTGAATTACATATTTCTCATTTAAATCTGAGTAAAATGACGATATAGACATTAATGACAAGTATTGGGTGACAGTAATGCACAATAGAGTGATACCTAATGTGATAAAAAGTGATGTTATTGGGTATATATAAGCAGATTTCATGTTAAATGGCTCAGAATGACAGCTAGCATTAGCAGCTGTTAGCATTTTAGCTTCCCGATGTGTTCTTTAACTCACCTTCGAGGGTCTCACACTGGACCAGGTTAAGATAGTCTGCTTGGGACAGGATCCCCGCTTTGAAGCCCCTGACCAGCCCCTCCAGGTAGCCATTATCCACGTTAAAGTACAGCTCGGAGAAAGGCATCCTGTCCGCCCGTCAGATCAGCTCCGTCTCTGCCGCAGAGGAGTCAGTCAGCTGATTGAACCACGTGACCGTCATCTGATCTGAGTCTGAGTGTGTGTGTGTGTGTGTGTGTGTGTGTGTGTGTGTGTGTGTGTGTGTGTGTGTGTGTGTGTGTGTGTGTATAAGTGTATGTAAGTGTTTGTGTGTCTGTGTGTGTAAGTGTGTGTGAGCGCGCGCGTGTGTATAGGGCCTGCTTGGTTATATAGGGTCAATAAAAATCCACCTCTAGTGTCATTCTCACTCACTATTCACAGTCAGTCAAGTACATCCATCTTGAGATAAATGATTTGAATCAAATTTTTAAGGACAAAATTTGCCTCAGTTGGTTAAGACATTGTTTTCTTCTCTTTATTAATATATTTCGACAGACTGTAGAACAAATATAACATCATAATTTACATACAAAAATGCAAACGGCCTACATAAAGTTCACTGTCCTCTTTTGGATAAAAACATAACCTAGCTACATTAAAGAAGAACACATCAAAAACAAGAAGACAGATGAATATTGTATCAGTATCTCCTCACAGTTTACCAGGGATACACCTGCTTCAAACGAATTTAATCTAATAACCTTTAATTTATTGAAACTATTTTAGAGAGGTGTTGATTTATTTTGGAGCGGATGAGGTGATTTACCGCCATCTAGTGGACAAAACATGGAACGGCATCATGTGATCTGCTTTTATGCTGGTTTTATGTCATAGATTTGGCACTTTGCCTTACTGTAGGTTGGACGGGTTTGTTAAGTTTAAACTGAGGTGCGTAGCATGTGACAATTCAGACACACGCAGACACGCAGTGAGGAGGAAGATCAATGACTTTTTTGTCTATTTTAATGCTTTTTTTCGTTGTTTTTTTTTAAATGATCAAGATGAGTGTGACAGGTAAGAATACCACTGGAACAAAAAACGATCTATAATTAACTGTTTTAGACTTTAGAAATTGTTATGGTAATTTTATTTACTTCAGGCTGAAGATGTGAATATATATTTCCAACATTTGTCTATTACTTTGAGGTTAATGATTTGAAAAGTATGTATGCACCTTGCTTTACTTAGGTAGGCATGTGTTTGATATATTCTATTTTTTGTATTTTATATACTACTAATAATACAAAAGAGCAAAATTCAACAGTATTGTATAAAAACAAGGATACACTTTATTTCATCGAACCTGCTACAGTATTGATGTGTGTGTGATTTCTGATAGGGGTCCAGTGAGGTTTAATGCAGTCCTTACCATGACGAATCATCCCAGCTTGTTTCTGTGAAGGCGAACACTTCAATATGAATTTGTCCGAGGAGAGAGAGGACGGGGTCTTTACCTCTAAGGCTGATCCGTCTGCACATTTTGAGACATGTCTGGACATTGTGAGGTAAGATGAACATCTCTCTGGCTGTCAGTTACTGTTCACTATCTCAGAGTTTAGTTCTGAAATCAGCTTCTATGGTTTATGTTGTGTTGAAGTCCAGTGAAGCAGGAAACACCAGTCTCACGTGTAACCAGCATGTCCATGAAAACTGACCAGTCTAAACTGGAACCTATTGAGGAGGGAGGGCAGGTTGTTCAGCCAAGGTAAGAAGCTGACATCTGTTATTGTGTGACTTTACTGACCACAACTGAGCTCAAGTCAGAATTGTGAAATGTATTTGCGGTCAGTTCATAACCTGGAATTTGAATGTTGAAGCCAGGTGAATTGGGAGAGACCAGATTCACCTGTACCCAGAAGTGTGTCCATGAGGAGTGACGGGTCTAGACGTGAACCCATTGCATTCAAGGATGGAGGGCAGGTTGTGGAGCCAAGGTGAGAATTTAAAGCACACGAGTATGTTACTATATGAATCCACTGACCTAAAGTTAGAGATCGACAGATTAGAGCAGAGCTAAAATATGAATTTTGACATTTGCTTTTAATCTGATGTGATTAATCTGCTTGAATTTGTTCATATTGCGTTGAAGCCCATTGACTCCAGAGAGACCTCTACCCAGCTTCGTGTCTATGAAAAGTGACCAGTCCAAACGAGAACCCATTGCATTCAAGGATGGAGGGCAGGTGGTGGAGCCAAGGTGAGAATTTAAAGCACATGAGTATATTATCATATAAAGTCAATGACCTGCAGTTAGTGGGCAAGACATTAGAACAGAGCTAAAGTATGAGTTTTGACATTTGCTTTGACCCTATTTTCATTAATATGCTCAAATTTGTTCATATTGTGTTGAAGCCAAGTGAGTCCAGAGAGACCAGACTCACCTGTTCCCAGCTGTGTGTCCATGAAAAGTGACCAGTCTAAACGAGAACCCATTGCATTCAAGGAGCAAGGACAGATTGATGAGCCAAGGTAAGAATTTAAAGCATCTAAGTATGATAATATATGAATGGCCAATGGCATTTACAACCTGGAATGTAAATGTTGACTGTTTATGTTATATAGAGAAGCATGAGAAAATCCTGTGTCATTGTTCATTTGGGCTCCTGACTGTTGTTTTAAGTCCTGAAAAACTCTGAACCTGTCCTTTAAGTTAAGTTCATGTCCCAGAGTAACCGGTCCAAAAGTGAACATCATCGAATGGTTTGTGAAAGAATTAAAAACATAAGAACTTGTAGCAGGAAGTATATTTTATTTAACTCATGTGACTTCAAGGAAATAACCCACATGGAAAAAGAAATGCCAGTCACAAACAGGTGTTTCTATTTTTGGACATCAATACCTGTTTGACAACACTTTACTGAAAACAGTTTCTTTTCTAAGCTGCTATTTTTGGAGAGACATTAAATCAGTAAAAGTATAATTATAAAGCATAATAATTAAGGCTTTGGCTAATTGTAATAACTGGCTAGCTGGGGACTGTCTGTGTGGAGTTTGGATGTTCTTTCTGTACCTGTGTGGGTTTCCTCCCGCAATTTAAAGACATGGAGTTTGTTGTTATTCTAAAGTGCTGTAGTTCAGCTCTTTAGAGTCTGTAGTCAGACTTTAAAAACTGTGAAGACCAGTTCAAAGATTGGCATGCAACAGTTACAGTTAAGATAAGGTTAAGTATCCAGGGAGGGATGATGTAAATCAATAAAATGTCCTTATACCATAGTGAGTCTGTTATATATATATATATACTTCTATTACTTCTATTACTCCTGTTGCGGGGACATAAGTTGTTTTTACACATTCTGGGGACCCGCTTCCCTTTTGGGGAGAAAAAGCTAGTCCCCATAATGTAAATCATTACATTTTAGGTTGAAAACTTAATTTAAGGTTAAGGCGAGGATTTAGGGTTTGGCATATGGTGGTTATGGTTAGGGTTTCCAAGAAATTAATGCAATTCAACCAAATTCCTTTGAAGTAATGGAAACTATATAACTAAATATGTGTATGTGTGTCTTTAAATAACTGATTTTTTTCTGGATCTACAAAATTCACAGAAAGAGGTCAGAAGTTCTCAGTGCTCGGCCTGCTCGGAAACATCAGACAAATCTTGACTCCATATTCATGGTAAGTAAATGTACACACTAAAGACTCTCAAAATTAAAAAGGAATATAAAATACAACTTAACTTCATTAGCCTGTGGAAAACCCCTCTCATCCAAACCAGTTTGCACACAACTTGATGTCACATGCTGTCAGTTACTGTTCATGCATTGGCTGAGATCCAGGTGACACATGTTTCGTAGCAGTCAGGGCTGCACTTCACATGCACTTCAAATGCACGTGTCACATGAGGACGCAGGTGAAATGTGCAGTCGCTAGCAGCTGATAAACATCAGTGGTTCCCCCAGTTTATTTGATTATGATCAGAAGTTGTTTGCTAAGATAATCGCATTACATCTCTGATAAATGGTTCTTTGATTCACCTCAACCAAATAAGATTAGTTAAAGGCATAAAGGGTCCCTCAAATAACATGAGAAGGCTCTTTCATACAATGTCCAAAGCTATTACCCTTCAACATTCAACTGTAATGTTATCTCTGATTGCTGAATAAGCATTTAGAATATAATATTTATTCTATTGTATCCCTTCCTTTTCAACCTTCTATGTCTACTGTACAAAGGTGTTAGTTTTCAAATTAAAGGAAAAACCAACATAAAGTGTGTTTCATAGTAAGGTGTTGTCCCACCATGTGCAACCGAACCCGTTCAGGGCTCCTTAGCATTGTCTGTGAACTCTGCTGGAGGGATGAACACTATTTTTCCAAAAGATGTTCCTTCATTTGGTGTTTCATTACCATTCTCTTGGTGTACACCACACATGCACTCACCCACGTATCGAGAATAAGATGAATTGACATTCATTTTGACCACAATTTCTGATCATCATCATTGTTCCTATACAAACAGTAGCCAGCTGAGCAGTTTTTGTGACTGAAATTTCTGCTTTCCATGTCCCAACAATCAACCCTCTTTCAATATTTTCCTCTTGCCGTGTTGATACAAAATCATAATCAACTGGGCCTGCTCACAGAGCATGAGTGGATATTAATTGCTTGACTGTACAGGTTTTTCCTTTAAGTTGCCCCCCATCTATGTATACATATAGAGAGAGTTTTTACACCCTAATGTCAGTATTGACATCATCCCCAAAAATCCTGTATAGGTTGTATAGGTCCCTAGTCTAAATACCATATTGTGCTTTTCTAGCTGCTTGAAGCAAACATCATGACTTTTGTGAAGAACGAGCTGAGGAAGTTCAAGAAAATTCTGATTCAAGAATGCTCAGAGAGGTTGAGAGCAGATGATGAAGTCGTGGGAGATGAAGAAGAAGACCAGAGCAGCAGCAACAGCGAAGCCTTTCTGAAGATCATGGAGCATTTCCTGAGGAAAATGAAGCAGGAGCAGCTGGTTGACTCTCTTCAGAGCAGTAAGATACCTTTAAGAACTAAATATGAACTCTAAATTTTAAACTATATTAGTCTGGACAATTTGACCAAAAGTCAAACTACAAGTTATTTACATGTAGTCAAATTCCTGAATAGAGTAGAGTAATAGAGTAGTAAGAATCACTACTTAAAATTAAAGTAATCAAAATGCATTTGTGGTGTGTTTACATTCATCAGCTCAAAATCCACTGACTGATTTTATTGCTTGTTTCCTCAGAAACTCTTGCTCTGGTTTGCCAACATAAACTACATACTAACCTGAAAAAGAAGTTTCAGTGTTTGTTTGAAGGGACTGCCAAAGCAGGACACACGACAGTTCTGAATCAGGTCTTCACAGAGCTCAACATCACACAGGGAGACAGTAGAGGGGTCAATTATCAACATGAGGTCAGAGAGATAGAAGCAGTGTCTCAAAAACCATCAAATTCAGAAACAACAATCAGAAGTGAGAATATGTTTAAACCCCCACCTGGAAGAGATGAACCAGTTAGGACGGTGATGACAAAGGGAATGGCTGGGATTGGGAAAACAGTCTTAACGCAGAAGTTCATCCTGGATTGGGCTGATGACAAAGCCAACAAAAATATAGAGTTTCTCTTTCCATTCACTTTCCGAGAGCTAAATGTGCTGAAAGAGAGAAAGTTCAGCTTGGTGGGACTTCTACATCACTTCTTTACTGAAACCAAAGAAGCAGGAATCTGCAGGTTTGAAGACTTCCAGGTTGTCTTCATCTTCGATGGCCTGGATGAGTGTCGACTTCCTTTGGACTTCCACAACAATGAGATTGTGACTGATGTTACAGAGTCCACCTCAGTGGATGTGCTGCTTACAAACCTCATCAGTGGGAAGCTTCTTCCCTCTGCTCACCTCTGGATAACAACACGACCTGCAGCAGCCAATCAGATCCCTCCTGAGTATGTTGGCATGGTGACAGAGGTCAGAGGGTTCAATGACCTGCAGAAGGAGAAGTACTTCAGGAAAAGATTCAGAGATGAGGATCAGGCCAGCAGCATTGTCTCCCACATGGAGACATCACGAAGCCTCCACACCATGTGCCGCATCCCAGTCTTCTGCTGGATTACTGCTACAGTTCTAGAGGATGTGCTGAAAGTCACAGAGAGAGCAGAGCTGCCCAAAACCCTGACTGAGATGTACATCCACTTCCTGCTGGTTCAGACCAAACAAGAAAATGTAAAATATCACGGCAGAGCTTCAAAATATTCAGTCTGGAACAAAAAGAGCAAGAAGATGATTCACGCGCTGGGAAAACTGGCTTTTGTCCAGCTTGAGAGAGGAAATCTGATCTTCTATGAAGATGACCTTAAAGAGTGTGGTGTTGACATAAAAGCCGCCTCAGTCTTCTCAGGACTATTCACACAGTTCTTCATTGATGAGCGCGGGCTGAACCAGGACAGGGCGTTCTGCTTTGTCCATCTGAGTGTTCAGGAGTTTCTGGCAGCACTCTATGTCCTTCAGACATTCGTCGATACTGGCCACGATCTGCTGAAAAGAAGCTTAGCCTCTAAATCCAAATATTTCTATCAGAGGGCTGTTAACAAGGCTTTACAGAGTCCAAATGGACACCTGGACCTGTTTGTCCGCTTCCTCCTGGGCCTTTCAGTGGAGACCAATCAGAGCCTCCTACGAGGCCTGCTGAAAAAGACTGAAAGCAAAACAGAGGTCAAAGAGATGCTTGTGCAGTACATCAAGAAGAGGATCAAGAAAAATATCTCTCCAGAGAGAAGCATCAATCTCTTCCACTGTCTGAATGAGTTGAATGACCATTCTCTAGTGGAGGAGATCCAAGAGTACCTGAGATCAGGAAATTTCTCTGAAAACAAACTCTCTCCTTCTCAGTGGTCAGCGCTCGTCTTCATCTTACTGTCATCACAAAAAGATCTAGATGTGTTTGACCTGAAGAAATTCTCTGCTTCAGAGGAGGGTCTTCTGAGGCTGCTGCCAGTGGTCAAAGCCTCTAAAACTTCCCTGTAGGTGTACAGATGACTGGAAACAATAAATATGTTCAATATGATAATTTCTATCATAGACAAGGAAACATTTCACATTCAAACTTCTCTTTTCTTCAGGCTAGGTGGCTGTAAGCTCACATGGAGAAGCTGTGAAGCTTTGGCCTCGGTTTTCACCTCCAAGAACTCTAATCTGAGAGAGCTGGACCTGAGCAACAATGACCTGGAGGACACAGGAGTAAAGCTACTCTCAGCTGGACTAAGTAGTCCAAGCTGTAGATTAGAGATTCTTGGGTTTGTATTTGTTTACAGATTTCACTTAAATAGATTAATAACACATTATAACCATTCTTTGCAGTGTGACATGAAATAAAATTAAGATAATTACTGCTGTCACACTGTCTAAAGGTGACTTTAATACCTTCCCAACATTTCATCAGGATATAAGGTGATGCTTGGAATGGTGAATTATATAGACTGGCTAATCTTTAGTCTTTATTAAACAAAGACCATACACAAAAGAGATGATTAAGGCTAGATTTCCATCTGTAGTCACTATGCATGACTAACCCCTAGTGGCACATGTTGTGTACTACAACATACCATGTTACTGTAATAGAGCTACTGTGTCAGTTTTGAAGAAAAAGGAAGTACATGTTTTTGATGGTATTGAAAAACATACCTTACAGTTGAATACCATAACACTGTGATACTGCCCAAGCTTACCTTTCAGTATAAAACATGTTGATTAATGCAAGTGAAAATCTAACTTGACACTTTTGTCTATATGTTCAAAGTTTGTCAGGCTGTCTGGTCACAGGGGAAGGCTGTAATTCTCTGGCTGTAGCTCTGAGCTCCAACCCTTTTCATCTGAGAAAGCTGGACCTGAGCTTCAATCACCCAGGAGACACAGGAATGAAAGTGCTGTCTGCTGGACTCAATGACCCACGATGGAAACTGGACACTCTCAAGTAGAGTATAGTACTGTACAGATACATTATACATTGTGTTGATTTGTCTGTTCATTGACACTTCTCTACCTCTTTCACAGCTTTGACAATCATGGAAAGCATCGGTTGAAACCATCTCCATCTAGGTGTAAGTTGTTTTCTAGTTTCAGGGTTATACATTGTAACTCTAGTTCTATAAACACATGTAGAGTCCTCTAATCATGCTAAATTAGTTTGATTGTTCTTCTGTGTAGAGCAATCCACTTTATCATTGTGTATGCCAACTGGGTCATGATTCACCTCCTTTCAGTGAGGTTGCAATGCCGGCAGTGTTAACATGGATATGTGGTCTTAACAAAGTTGTTGCGCTGCCCTGTTCAGGTGGATCATTGGTAAATTGGTTTGGGTCATAGTAAAAACCAATCCAGGGTAGGAAAAATCGATAATAGACAAACCATCATTTAAAGGAGATAAAGGCAATTCAAGGAACATTAAAAATAAAATAAAATCAGGAAAGGCTTTCTTGTCTTTCTTGTCCTGGTTAAACATTCATCAGCTGAGATTGGTACTATCTGGAATCAATCAATAGATTTTTGGTAAAAGGGCTATTGCAATAATCTAAACACGATTAGATAAAAGATATTAAAATGAAATTAAGAAATATTTCTAAGATAATAAAAACTTGATGCACAAGTTTTATGGTGTGCTGCTCAAAGCTTAAATTACATAAAATGCCAAGATTTCTTGCAACAGGCCTGATATGTTTCACTTGAAAACCAGCAGATGGCAGCATTTGCTATACCATATACCTAATGACAAGGATCTCTGTTTTGTTTGAGTTCAACTGAAGAAAATTGTTTGACATTCATTCTTTGACATTGCAAAGGCATTCAGCATACCAGGGTCTGTTGGTCTGTTGGTCATATCATCAGTGTAAAAATGTATACAAAAAACACAATGTCTCTGAATAATATGCCCAAGGGGAAGCAGTTTAAAGAGTAATACAAGTAAGATAAATAAGATAATTTAATAAGATGATAAGTATCTTCCCTTACTGACTTTAGGGGTGTAACAATACCCAAAAGCAAAAGAAGAACAGACACCATCACCACCACAGTCCAAAAAACAACAAATAACTAAATAAGTTACTTTAAAAAAAAAATGTTTGTCAATTGCAATCATTTCCTTTGTAATTTTGCTGGTCAAACCATTGACAAATTAAATGCTTTTGCTTTAATAGCATGCTGAATTTCATCAAAGTTATTAGAGTTCATCCCGACTGGAATGTCAATGTGTGCGCCATATTTCATGACAGTCCATTCAACAGAAACAGATCGGGTCACATATTATAAATCATTTGTTTTTGCTTTCTCCATCAGATGCTTGTGAGCTTTCACTGGACCCAAACACAGCTGACAGAAACCTCATTCTGTCTGAAGACAACAAAGGAGTGAGGGTTGAAAAAGAGAAGCAGCCATACCCCGATCATCCAGAGAGATTTGACGAGTGGAAACAGCTGCTGTGTACTGATGGTCTGACTGGACGCTGTTACTGGGAGGTACGGTGGAGAGGAAGGGTTAATATAGGAGTGACATACCGAGGAGTCAAGAGGAGAGGAGACAGCGATGACTGCTGTTTCGGATGGAATGATCAGTCCTGGAGTCTGTTCTGCTCTGAAAAGGGTTACACTGCCTGGCACAATAACACAGCAACAGACATATCCACACATCCGCTCTCTGACTATAACAGAGTTGCAGTTTATCTGGACTGGTCTGCAGGCACTCTGTCCTTCTACAGTCTCCCCTCCAAAGTCTCTTCTATCAAACAGGTCCACCTCCACACTTTCCACTCCACATTTACCGAACCCCTCTACCCTGCATTTGGGTTTGGACGAATACTGGAGTTTGGAAATGATTGCAGACTGTTACCATCATCTGTTCATCTTTCACCGATCTCAGAGTCAATGTAGCCTTCCCGTGTAAAACAGTGGGTCTGTTGAAGCACATAGAACAAGATTGATGTCCTTTTCTTGATATTCTGTACATTTTTTAATGATGTTTCAGCACAAAAAAGGTTACTTTTCTTGAGCGTCTGTCAGAGCAAGTTAGGGAACGATTTGTCTTTGTAAATAGAGCACCAAGAATCAGCTCCCAACACAGACTATGAACAATATACCTAACCCTGACAAAAGAACTGCAGACTGTATTTGGAAAGCTACTTGGTGTATAGCTCTTCACTCACATTTGAAAACAAAAAACATACATTTACCTTTTACTTCATATTAATCTGCAAATCTGAACAGCAACAAATCTTGAAACACAGTTTGTGAAGCCTAGCTCCACAATTCAAATCTAAATGGTTGAAATGCTTTTTACACCTTTTTTAGAAATACATTTATGACCTATTTAATGTGCTTAGAAGAAAATGTTTGAATTCACTTTACAGTCTTTAACCATACTCATCTTACCATCTCAGTTTCTGCTTTCAGTTTTGTCATTCTCCAGATTCACAATGGTTGCATGGATCAGATCTCCAATCTGATCCATGCAACCATTCCTGCTTTCAGATTTATCTTATTCTCAAACGAATCCACCTCGCTCGTAACCCAACTGGTCGAGGCAGATGCTCCAGGTTACTTCCTATTAAATGGGAGTTTTTACCTTTCCACCATCGTCAAGCGCTTTCTCATAGAGGAATGTTGGGTTAAAATCGACTGACTCATCTACTCAAAACGAACTATGTCCAGTCAATCTGATCAGGCATACCCATTTACTTTAAAGTTCCACTGAATTCTTAAAAAACACACAGACTCATTATGAACCAATCTGTATGCTGAAATGTGGAGAAAAACCTGAAACACTAGAAACTGCTCCACTTACACAAGCCAGACGCAAAACAAGAGCAAGTCTGAGTTTGCAGGTATAAGAATACATTCATTTACAAACACATGCAGTGGGACAATATGTTTTCTTTCGTGCCAGTATGGTCCTCTGTGGTTTAAATGACAGGTAATTATTATGCTCCGTCTAACTCCTGATCCCACTGACATGCGGGTTACCTCCTGTTCCGGTTGGCGAGCAGCCATCCCCTGTTCAGGCTGATTTGAAGCAGCTCCCAGTGCCTCAACTCCTGGCGGTCCAGCTCTCTTTGCCTCTTGGGCCGAGTGCGCGAGTTTCTGTTTTTGCATTGTTCCAAATAAGGTGGCAATTATGCTTGAAATGAAGCTTTTATGCCTGAAATGCCTGAAATGCCTAGATTCGAAACTGTTGGCTTCCGAGCAGCAGTCCACAAACCAATGGGTAACGTCACGGATGTTACATCCATTTATTTTATACAGTCTATGTATTGAACGTAACTTTGCTTGATTTTGCATTAATTCTTGCGATCGCAATTTCCAGGAGAGACTGTTTAAGAGATTGGAACAAATGATGTGTTACTGTTTTTCTGATTCGAGTAGGCTGGTCAGTATAAAACTACAAATAAACTACTCATCCTTAAAGTCAATTAACTTCCTGTTCAAATACTTATAGCAATGCTTTTGTTTGGTGCCTTCCAGGGGCCAACTATTTTCACTTCCATTCAATATGTAGTAAAATATGTTGATAGATAGACCATCTCCTTTCTATATTGTGTAATAATCACAGCATGATGACTCAGCAACTGTTGAAATAACATGAAGGAAAATGAATTCCATGACAAACACTGACTGCTATGTTCGTGATGGCGCTAATACAGTGCCTGGGTCAGCTGCTTATGTTATTGTTATAATAGTCATCAGAGGCGGTTCTGGCTGGTTTTGCGCCCTGGGCGGACCGACTATCGGCGCCCCTCCCCACAAATCCTTCATCACACAAAAAATAAGATAAATAAATGAAATATAGTATGCAAACACCAAAGTAAATTACACACATCCGTCATCATACAAATGAATAAAATAAAATAAATAAATGAAAAATACTAATAATTAACGTAATCTGACAGACTTTCACCCTTTTTACAACTGGCATTAAAATGTTTTGTGGGTGATTAGATTGCTATCAGGGAGTTCTTGACCACATGAAAGTGCAGGTGTAAAGTTATTTATTTATTTATTTATTGCATTTTCCAATAACTTACATGTAGCTATAACGGGTCTGTATTAATTTTATAAATGTATTACTATTTATTTGGAAGCAGCAGTTTGTGTTGTGTGGCCTGGGCTCATAATCATCACAGGTCAGTCTATCCCCCGCCTCCCCGCCTCCCCCCTTTGCTTTTCCTCTGAGAATGAGACTCACTCACAACCTGCTCACAGCCTCTGCAGTCGCAAGTTGATCCCCGCCCCCTCCCCTTTGCCTTTTCTTCTGACACACAACTGTAGCCTATACATGACTCTCAGCAGCAAGTTGACGTGATAGTAGGGCCTCATCGCCCACTGCACCAACTTGATGTGGAAATGAGCGGTATTAGTCTAGAAAACTGGCGATTTTTTTTTGAGGGCGCCGCTTTTCTTTTTTTGTGGATGGACTTTTTTTTCCTTTTTTTTTTTTTTTTTTTGAGAGCGCTTGTGCGCCCCCAAGTAGATTGCGCCCTGGGCGGTTGCCCACGTTGCCCATAGCAAAAACCGCCACTGATAGTCATGCTGACTGATCACAAGGTCTTGATATTTGACATTGACATTGTGGTTCATTGGAAAACTGTAAATAGTTGTTTTATCCTTACAATTTATACGTCTTTTTTTAAATATATTTATAAAAAGTTGAATATAAATTAACATAAAGTTTCAAATTCAAATGTTACTTTGACTTTACAGGTATAAGAATAAATTCATTTCCAAACACATGCAGTGGGAAAATATGTTGAACATGTGCAAAATGGGCCCTTGTGATGGTTTCGCATGTTTTCTGTCATTCCAGTATGGTCCTATTTGGTTTAAATGACAGGTGTCATCAATCAGGATAATCGTCCCAGTTGTAGGTCGATAACGTATGTGCAATGTACCAATGTTACTGTCACATCCTGTCTATAGTTTCAGTTGTGTTTTAATTCCTGTTTTATTTTAAAAGGTTTTCTCCTTGTGTATGTTTTCTATTATTTTTAGTTCCTGTATTTTCCCATCTTAGTTGATTCACCATGTATTTCACCTGTGTCCTGTTTGTAACCATCTCCTGCTTATTTGAGCCTTGTTTTTTCTGTTCTGTCTTTGTTGGATTCTCTGTTTTGATTTGCTCCATCTAACTCCTGATCCCACTGACGTCCAGCTACGTCCTGGTTTGGCTGACATGCGGTTACCTCCTGTTCCGGTTGGCGAGCAGCCATCCCATGTTCAGGCTGGTGTGAAGCAGCTCCCAGAGCCTCAACTCCTGGCGGTCCAGCTCTCTTTGCCTCTTGGGCCGAGTGCACGAGTTTCTGTTTTTGCATTGTTCCAAATAAGGTGGTAATTATGCTTTATATAGATACTTTATTTATTGGGGTCATAGGAACATTTTTCAATATATTGCACTGGAATACACCACCACTATGACCTGTTGTACTAGATTGCATTAGACTGCACAGGCATCCCTAATAAAGTGGGTAATTAAGTGTTTTTTTTAAAAAAAAGTTTTCCTAAAAAATCATTCAGAGTCAACAGACAAAACTCCAAATATCAACAAACCAAATGGACTTATTTGGCAGGGGGGAAAAACTGGGGAACCCAAACTGATGTAATGACTCAATTTTCTGCTTTTTAAAAATCATGTTTTTCAAACAGTTGGATCCATAATGGCTGAATTAATGTTTGAAAAATAAAATATATATATGCATTATGTTGACAATGATGAGAACAATGAACCACAGAATTTCATTAACATCAAAGAAACTTTGTTCCACAATTGTGGGCGCTATGGAGCCCAAATTTACAGAACTTTGCAATTTTAGGCAGTTCTTAGCATTTGTTGCTTATCATGAGTTTTCCAATGGTAAATAAGTAACAAATAGATAATATAATAATCTCTATGTTACGAAACAGTTTCTATTGTTTGACTAAAAGAGTCCAAGAGGACCTAAGAGCTCGGCTTGTGGTGTGGGGATGCAGAAAGTCATTGATATAATGTGTAGCCTGGCCCCGAAGGGCTCTACAAGTGAGCACCAAGATTTTAAAACGAATTCTAAAATGATCAGTAATCAAATGCATAGAAAGTTACAACAGGTGTAATATATGACCATCTGTTGGATTGTGTTAAAATCCTAGCAGCAGCATTTTGGATGGTTTGTATATGATCCACTGTTTACCCCATGTCAACAAGCAGTTTCTGATGATATCCGTTTTGGTTTTCGACAACATCCTTCTCGACAAGTTCTGTTTGGTTTGTCTTTCGTTTCTTCTAATTATCATTTGTGATATCATCAGATAACATCTTCACATTGACATTTACTGAATGAACACTGTCAGTTCAGTGGCTTAACTCATCTTTACATGGCAAAAAAATATTTGACTGATGACTCTGCAAATATTGGTTAAACTTCTGCCACACCTTGTGTGAGATGCCTATAAAGAGCGGGCAGCCGAGCACCTGCTGCATCACAGCATCAGAGCATCCAGATTCCAACATCCAGCATCAGAGCATCCAGCATCCAGATTCTTGTTCAACAGGTAAACTTCACCCATCTCCTTATATTTATTTTTTGTTCAATTTGTACTGATTAGGCAGTAATGTATACCGAACTTGATTTAAACTTTGAAAATGTTTCATATTTTGACTCTTTTTTCAGATTGAAGTTTGACTGGAAAGGACCTCCATCATGACTCCAGTCATCCTCTTCGTCCTCCTCCTCTCGCTGACAGCTGTTCCTCCGGTAAGACTAAATATTTTAACTCTGAGATTATGATGATGTTACATGTGAAAATCATGCATCTCCAAAATATCAATTTTCAGTGAATTAAAAAGGGGAAAAGTGTTGCTGACCAAGCATTTTTGAGATTGTTCAATTATGAGCCTTTAATGTCTAAACACATAAAACCGCATGTAATCTTTTAACTTTTTTTCTTTTTCTTTTAATCAAAAAATATATTTGGAGATACCTTGTTTTCACTGAATAGCTGCAGCATAAAAAAGCATGATTATAAATTGTTCAATCTTGTGTCTCTGTGTCTCAGGGTGCAACTGAAGAAGGAGATGATGGAGGTGAGTTGAAGTTATTGAAGTTACATTTCAATATACACACACTTAATAATGCTGGTGCCTGTTTCTGATATTCTACGTTGTCTTTTTTAAATTCCAGACTCATCTCAGGACGTCTCTAACGTCATTGCAAGAGCAAATGCTGGCATACGTAAGAAAGCATAATTTATTTATTTTATTTCTTTTGAATGTCAAAGATTATGACTTATTTATTCATTGTTTAAATAACTTAATAATTACAATGAGCAGCTTTTTTACAGTAAAAACTGTATTTTGGGTTGTGGACTGTCGAGATGTGACTTTAACTCCCAAAACTTGAAAAGGAAATTTAAAAAAACAAAAACATTTCAGTGTTCTTAAATTTTATAGACTAAACAACTGATCAAATTAACTAAACAATTGTGGACAGATTAATTAATCAGTTGACCCCTATATAAAAATGTAAAGATCTAGCAGTTATGTAAAACTTAAGTTCACCTTCCTGCTGTGAATATTTATATGAGTGTCTGTTTGTTTCACAGGAACGAGGCTGATTCATGACGACATTGCCCCAAATCTGAGAAGGAACGCCGTCCCCTGCACTGCTACAGGCTGCAAATGGCCTAAAAGGGGACGCTATGTAACAGTGCCTTACACCATCGCCTCCCACTACTGTAAGAAACTGAGACTTAACCTTTGACCCCTGAAAACGAGTCCAGACAATGTCAGTTTTATAACTTTCTGGTAGGATTCACTTGAATAAACAAGTACAGTATAGACCTGAAAAATATGCAGAAGTCTTGACATTTGAGTTAAAATACCCCTTGGTCCCAAAGAAAATAGACAGAGTGTGAAGTTCTTTGTCTTTGCCCAGTTAGTCTGGTGGTGAAACACTTCAAGTCGTCCGGTTCCACATCTCTGAAATGCTGTTTACATTTTTTCAGGGACTCTTTGATTGTGCTCATTCTTTCCCTGAGTGGAAAATCAAACGAGCTTTAGAATAACCACAGCTGTAAAATCTGTATGTTATAATATGCTCACTTTGTTTTTTAAGACCAGTAGCAGCATTATATTCATAATGCTCAACACGTTCTATATTTATGGGGAAAATCATCATTTGATGTACGGGAAAAAATGTAGTGATTACCTTTGTATGAACAATTGCAATTCTGGTAGACATTTAACATTATATTGAAAACAAGTGACTCAATATCATCATAAACAACATTTTACAAATACGTGTTGCCCATAAATGGGCGGGCAATAAATAAATAACAACTCTTAAATGAGCATATTTCTTATATCAACATGAAAAATGTTAAGTTTATTGAATCAAGTATTGCAACCACAGCTTCAGTGTCTGAAAATATCAGCTTCTCTCAAACAGAAATATGAACCTGATTTATGAAAGACAACAAATGTTCTGTCTGATTTTTCCTGCCTGATCACTTTTAACATTTTCATGCCTGCTGTTAGATGTGGAATAGTTGAATAGAATAACTAAATAGACTAACTCAAATAATAATAAATAAATAATAGTAATAATAATAATAATAATATATATATATGAAATAAAAAATATAATAAATATAAAATAACACATACATGAATAAACAAATCACCTCTAAAGACTTTTTTCTTTGTCTCTGCAGCCACAACTGAGCGCAACTTCATCATCAGGACTCTGCATTCCTTCCACCAGGCCACTTGTATTCGCTTCCAGCCGAGGACCTCGCATCGCGATTACATCTACTTCTACTCTGGATCTGGGTAGGAAAACACACACACACACACATATATACACACATACTGTATGTTAACATGAAACTAATTAAATTTCAAATTCAAGTTTATTTCAAGAATGGGTGACTGTTTTTTGGTCCCTCTCTTAACCTTCGTGTCGTCCTCCCGGGTCAAATTGACCCTGTCTGTTTTGACTGTTCCTTCCTTCCTCCTCCCTCCTTCCTTCCTTCTGTCCTTCCTTTCTCCCTCCCTCCTTCCTTCCTTCCCTCATTTTTCTCAGATAGAGCCACAAAGTCTGCATCTTAAACACGAAACTGCAATGCACTTCATCCAATGCACCAGTCATATGTGTGTGTGTGTGTGTGTGTTTGTATCAGGTGCTGGTCCTACCTGGGCCGTCAGGGAGGTAGACAGTATGTCTCCCTGAGGAGAAACGGCTGTCTGTACACGAGCACGGTGCAGCACGAGGTTCTCCACGCTCTCGGCTTCCACCACGAGCAAGTCCGCTCCGACAGAGACAGATATATCAGAATCCTCACCCAGAACATCCAGTCAGGTCAGCTCACATAAAACACTTTAAAATTGTTTCACACTAGTGGTTTTTATGAATGCTGAGAAACATGGAGAGGTGAGTTTGTCATTTTGATTGAATTCATAATTTTAGGATGTAACTAGAGTGGGCTGGACCTTTTTTAATCAAACCCTCCAAGGATTCCAATGTGGCCCACTGGATAACTTTGCAAAGTTGCAGAAAAGTAATGCCAGTTTTTCCATAAAAGCACCACTATTCTCATTTATTTTCACTCACCACTCACAGTCAAGTCTTCTGAGGACACAGATAGGAAGGTAAGAAACACCTCAAAATCTATATTTTGTATAAGTTTATATTTTGGTCTGCTTTCTGTACAGGAATGCAACACAACTTCAACAAGGTGCAGACCAACAACCTGGGAACTCCCTATGACTTCGACTCCGTCATGCATTACAGCAAGTGAGTGATTTACAAAATACAATATTTTATTATACATACAAGACCAGCTTTGTAAAGAAGTCACTGTCACAAAACTGTCTGAATTGGCAGTGCTCAGTATATAGTTATAATGTTCTTATACTGTAAGTCATACTATTACATTTGGAGGTATGAAATCCGAAAGAGCTAACAAACCAAGTCAACCGTGCAGCTTCAGGTCAAAGAAGAAGAAGAAGAATCAATCAGGTCAATCTGAGAATCAATATTACCTGGAAAAAAATAGCAATACCACAATTGTGAGAATTGGAGTTGGTGTGTGTGTGTGCATATGTTTCTCCTAAAAATATGTTTGTATCTTACAGGTACGCCTTCTCCAGAAACGGGCAACCCACCATCGTTGCCAGGAGCAACCCGAACCTTAACTTTGGAGGAGCCAAGACATTGAGTCCCAATGACATCGCCCGTGTCAACAGGCTGTACAACTGCTGTTTTTAACAAAGGACTCTTCTACCAAGTCATACGGTGAGAACACAGAAAATACACCACAATACTCATCAGGTTTCTGTAACAGCAGCAAAATAAAATATCTGGGTCAATGGTGGGGGTTTTGTGTCCATGAGGTTTAGTCAAACTTAAATGGGTTAAAGTTTGAAAATAAACATATGACTAAATTGCACACATTCTTTTTTTGTGGACCCAGCATCAAATTTCTAAAATATTAGTTTGGCATGATCTTCCATCATAACTTTTTATATTGAATAAAGGTAATGGAATACAATTGTTCTATATATTACATTTAATCTGGGGAATCATGTCAACATGTTTTAAATGAAGTAATTATTTGTGTAACTACACTTAAATACACTGTAGGTGGATTTAATATTTAATATTTATCATTCTTTTGTGGTTACACCATTTGACATTTTCAGGAGCATTCAGTCTTACGTTTGGTAAAAAAAATGGTGCAAATGTCATTTCAAATTACATAAAACCAACAAAAACACAAAATGTACATTTTAACAAACCTGATATTTTTTAATTGTTCATCTTGCCAACCCTTATTTGTCACTGACTCACAATCTCATATTTTCTCTCCAACCAGAAGCGTAATGACAAAAGGAAAGGGTCGGCTTCCAGTTTCTTCCACTCTCGGCTCGTCATGATTACTCAAGCAGCCAACATCTGTTTTTCTATAAGAATATTCATAATCAATAACAATATCTAGACATGACCTTCCAAATTTATTCTTTTTATGGTGTCTGACTTTGGGGTTTTTTCTGTACTTTGGTTTAAATACTGGATATTTCTCCAGTATAACCAACTATTCACTTTTTTAATGAAGTGAGACATATTCAATAAAAGCAATGATAAAATTAAAATAAAGCTGTGATGTCATTTTTCTGTCAAAAGGAGGCAGTACTCCACCATCATTTTAACATTATACATGTTAGTTTAACCTCAGCTTGTAAGCATGCCATTTCATTTCACTGTTTTAGATCGGACTTCTCACAGTAAAACTAAAGCCAGTTTGATGCTCAGTTTCAGTAACCATTGCATGTCAATACAACAGCTCTGCTATAAATTCTTACTATAAATTATAAATACTTTTTTTTTTTAAATGTATTGAGGTCATAAGAACACTTTTCAATACATTGCAAGAGCTCGGCTTGTGGTGTGGGGATGCAGAAAGTCACTGATATAATGTGTAGCCTGGCCCCGAATTGCTCTACAAGTCAGCACCAAGATGATGATAAAATGATAAGTAATCAAATGCGTAGAAGTTACAACAGGTGTAATATGTGATCATCTGTTGGATTGTGTTAAATCCTAGCAGCAGCATTTTGGATGGTTTGTAAATGATCCAATAAAGTCTATCAAGCTCATTGGGTAAGAAAGGAAATGTAATATAAATGGGTGTCATCAGTGTTTGAATGATAGGAGATCTTGCTGAAACTACTGATAATCTGTGCTAGTGGCAGCGTTACCTTGCTGGACCAGCCCCTGTATGAAATCACATGATAAAGCAGCAGTGCCCAACACAAGTTCACTTACAGGGACTGAGAGAGTCCTATATGTAAGACGAGAGCAAACAAACACTCCCAAGCCTCTGCAGCCATTAAGATGTCATTTTAAACCTCAGGAGAGCTGTTTCTGAGGAAAGTGGTTTAAGGAAATCTGATTGAAAAGTGTCAATCATCCTGTTTACCCAGGTTAGATAGTTTAGAATGGCTGTAGATACACCTTGATAAAAAACAGCATAACAAATGTTAAATATGTATAAATAGTAACAAGTGCTCCCTGGTTCCCTCCTCAATCCCTCAGCAGCAGTGAATAATAAACCATTTGTTAGCCTGTCAGTCACATGCATTATTCTGTGTATAATCACCTCACCCAGTGTTGACTTCTGAAAGGTTATTTTAAGTTTTTATTTCAATTCCTTTTTTTAATCTGATGAGGCAAAGCTAGCAATTGGATTTACACTTTGGCTAAAAATACCCAAAAAGAGTACATGTAATCCATCTAGAAACATGCATGTTAAATATACTATACTCAAACAAACTAAAGTTGCTTCCAAATCCACTGTTTACCCAGTGTCAACAAGCTATTTCTTTTTTCAACATCCTTCTCGACAAGTTTTGTTTTGTATTTGACTGATAATTGATGGCTGATGACTTGGCAGACATTGGTAAAACTTCTGCCACACCTTGTGTGAGCTGCCTGTAAAGAGCGAGCAGCAGAGCACCTGCTGCATCCAGCATCCAGCATCCTGTTCAACAGGTAGACTTCATACTACTACATCTACTGATACTTATTTTTTTGTTCCTTTTATTCTTTTTTTTTGGGAAGGGGGGTTGTACTGGTTTGGCACCAAACCTATTTTAAACTATGAAAACTGTTCACATTTTGACTCTTGTTTCAGATTGAAATTTGACTGGAAAGGACCTCCATCATGACTCCAGTCATCCTCTTCGTCCTCCTCCTCTCGCTGACAGTTGTTCCTCCGGTAAGACTAAATATTTTAACACTGAGATTATTATGATCCAAAATATCCCCTAACCCAAACTTTCAGTCAACTAAAATGGGGAAAAGGGTTGCTGACTAAGCATTTTTGAGATTGTTCAGTCATTTTAAAATAATTTTATGAGCCTTTAAATGTCTAAACACGTAAAAGAGCATTTAATCCTTTAACTTTTTTCTTTTTCTTTTAATCAACAAATATGTTTGGAGATGCCTGGTTTTAACTGACTTGTAGCTGCATCAATAAGGAAAGAGAAAGAAAACATGATCATAAATTGTTCAATCTTGTGTCTCTGTGTCTCAGGGTGCAACTGAAGAAGGAGATGATGGAGGTGAGTTGAAGTTACATTTCAATATACACACATTTAATAATGCTGGTGCCTGTTTCTGATATTCTGCGTTGTTATTTTTATTGTTTTATTTTTTCAGACTCATCTCAGGACGCCTCTGAAGTTATTGCAAGAGCAAATGCTGGCATACGTAAGAGAGTATAATTTTTTTAAATTTCTTTTGAATGTCAAAGATTTAAATAACTAAGCTTTTTTTACAGTAAAAGCTGTATTTTGGGAGCTGTGGACTGTCGAGATGTGACTTTAGCTCCCAAAACTTGAAAAGGAAATAATTCAATTTCAGTGTTCTTACCATTTATATAATTTGTGGACAGATGAATTAATCAGTTGAGCCCTACATAAAAAATGTAAAGATCACAACTCAAATTCACCTTCCTGCTGTGAATATTTATATGTGTGTCTGTTTGTTTTGCAGGAACGAGGCTGATTTATGACGACATTGTCCCAAACAGGAGAAGGAACGCTGTCCCCTGCACTGCTACAGGCTGTAAATGGCCTAAAAATGGACGCTTTGTGACAGTGCCTTACACCATCTCCGACGAATACTGTAAGTGACAGAAACTTAACATTTGACCGTTGAAAACAAGTCTCGGCAATGTCAGTTTTGTTCAGTTGCAGTCAGAACGTTGGGTTACTTAACGTACACCCTGTTTTTTTGATAACAGAGAGCCCCGCCCTCCCTTATATCATCCCAGTCAGGTCATTTTATATCGGTTTCTTCCCTTGGCTATGCAAGGAGGGAAGTGTTGGTGAAACACCTCACTCTGTTATCAAAGAACCAGGGTTTACATTAAGTAACCCAATGTTATTTTTCTAACTCCACTTGGTGTTTCACTATAGGAGATATGGCCCACCCCCGGATTGCATAATCTCCCGAAGCCTTAAGGCTCCATGACCCCTACTGAGATACTACTAAATACTCCCTGAGGCCCCAGTCTCCAGCACTGCATGGGCTAAGAATGGACCTGAGACATCCAAACTGTAGAATCTCACAAATGTGTGTTGAGTAGCCCAACTGGCTGCAGCACAGATGTCCTCTACCAGGACTCCTTTAAACAGAGCCAATGACGTAGCCATGCCCCAGGTGGAGTGTGCCTTTAACCCTACAGGTGGCTGCAGGCTCCTACACCTGTAGGCCAGTTCTATAGCCTCCACAGTCCAGTGGGCTCTGATGGCACAATGGTTTTCCCTTGTGCGGTGTAGCCCACGACACAACAGCTGGTTGTTTCTCCTAAAACTTGCCGTCCTGTCCACATACAACCGTAATGCTCCCACCGGGCATTAAGGTATTTAGCCTGCATTCCTCTGCTGTTGCAAAAGGTGGAGGGTGAAAAGCCCTCAGCGCTACTGTTGGGCACCTTTACGCAGACTCCACCACCTTAGGTATAAAGGCCGGATTAGGCTGCAAACATACCTTAGAGAACCCAGGAGCAAACTGCAAACAGGTGTGACGTGTTGACAGCGCCTGTAAATCACACACTCGCTTAGCTGTAGTCAAAGCTAAGAGTGAACTTTAATTCCACTCCCTCCAAAGGTTCAAATGGATGTCATGAGAGAGCATATAACACAACTTACAAATCCCATAATGGTACCAGAGGCCTGGAAACTGGGAGTTTCAGCCCCATTCATAAAGTGACACAGCGGATGTTGGCCAGCTAGAAAACAGAGGATAGTAACCATAATGCGATTGTGAGATCTACAGCAGCCTTGCCACCACTTGGGGATGGAGCTTCCATTCCCCTAATAGAGGATTTCCTCAGGACTCCGCCAATTCTGTTCAACACTTCCGTTACATGTGTCAGCAACAGCGACCCTAGTCGAGAGCTGCTCTATGGGCAGGCATCAAGGCTGTAGCCATGCCGGTTGTATGGTTGTATGTGGCTCCTTGACAGGACGTCTGTTAGCGGATGTTAGCAGATAACCGACTGTTGGCTGTGCCGAGGGAGCTTAAGTAGCCTATTCTCGCAGGAAGAAAACAAGAATGACCTGACTGGGATCGTCGACCGTGATATAAGGGAGGGCGGGTCTCTCTCACGGGTCGACCTGTGTGTCATAGACAGACGTGGTGTCATTAGAGCTTCCGTAGTGGTCACTGAAGTTTCACTAAAAAGAAAGAGAGACTATTTTATAAAAGCAAAAATCTGCCAGCTCTATATGCAGAAATACCATCTAATCATTAGTCATTCAATACATTAGTATTAAATTACATTATTTACTATCTTAACTTAATTGTAGGATTCACTTGACATTTGAGTTTGGCATTTGGCACCAAAGAAAATAGACAGAGTGGGAAGTACTTTGTCTTTGCCCAGTTAGTCTGGTGGTGAAACACTTAAAGTAGTCCGGTTCCACATCTCTGAAATGCTGTTAATATGTTTTCATTGAATTACCAGTACCAACTGAGATAAGAGGTGCAATTTTAAATTAATGAACAATTATTAATAAAATAAAATAAAAAAACGGATTCATCCTGAAAATGTGAGTTGTGATGTTTGAAGGAAGGCTTAGGGTTAGGGTTATATCCTGTTTAGGGAGATCATTAACTTTTCTTTGTCTCTGCAGCCGTAGACCAGCGCAACTTCATCAACAGGATCCTGCAGGACTTCAACAATTACACTTGTATTCGCTTTCAGTTGAGGAGCTCGGGGGAACAAAATTACCTACACTTCTTCTCTGGAAATGGGTAGGAAAACACACACATATACGCACACACATACTGTATGTTCAATCAATCAACCAACCTTTATTTATATAGCACTTTTCATACAGGTTAATGTAGTTCAAAGTCTCCCACAGTTAATTGACTGACAAGCTGATAATAAGACAGAACAAAAAAAAAGTGTTCTGACTCTGTCTCCACCTTTATATCCTGCCTGAAAACGCACCTATTCAGAGTGGCATACTCTGTCTCACACTGAATATGCAATCACGTTCTTGTTTATTTATTGTACTAATGCACTTTGTAGTAACATACATATTTATTCTTCATCTTTGCACTAAATGTTACCTGATTTATATTGTTTGATGTACTGTTGTTGTGTTATATGTGCCTTGTAAGGTGTCCTTGAGTGCTTTGAAAGGCGCCTTTAAATAAAATGCATTATTATTATTATTATTATTATATTCATATTTGTGTGTGTGTTTATGTATCAGGTGCTGGTCATACCTGGGCCGTCGCGGAGGAAAACAGCTTGTCTCACTGAAGAGAAGCGGCTGTCTGTACACGTGCACGGTGCAGCACGAGGTTCTCCACGCTCTCGGCTTCCACCACGAGCAAGTCCGCTCCGACAGAGACAACTACGTCAAAATCCTCACCGAGAACATCCAGTCAGGTAAGCCCACATAAAAACACTTGAACATTATTTCACACTAGTGGTTTTTATGAATACTGAGAAACATGGAGAGGTAAGTTTGTCATTTATGCTGATTACATTCATAATTTTAGGATGTAACTAGAGTGGGCTGGACCTTCTTTAATAAAATCCACCAAGGTTTCCAATGTGGCCCACTGGATAACTTTGCAATATGCGAAAATTGCAGAATATGCCAGTTTTTCCATAAAACGCACCACTATTCTCGCTTATTGTCACTCACCACCCACAGTCAAGGCTTCTGATCTTTCCGTTGACTTCAAATCTGAATCATTGCAAGTCAAATTTTTCACAACAATATTGTGGGTCCTCAGCCATCATGGCAGGAAACTCTAATAACCAGATAGTGGCAGGAGGACTCAGACAGGAAGGTAGATTTTAAAGTCACACATCAGGGCAGCAGAGAAATATGAATTGTGTATGTGAACACCTGATTACATGAACCAGGTTGCATTAAAGATTCACTGTTAATGAAGGAAGAAACACGTCAAAATCTAAGATCTCTGCCTGTACAGGACAGGAACACAACTTCAAGAAGGTGCAGACCAACAACCTGGGAACTCCCTATGACTTCCAGTCCGTCATGCATTACAACAAGTGAGTGATTTTATATAGTGTATAGTGTATTTATGTCATATTGACTTAAATTACTTGGGTGATTTTATTATACATACAAGACCAGCTATATAAATAAGTCACTGTCACAAAACTGCCTGAATTGGGAGTGCTCAGTATATAGTTATGTTCTAATACTGTAAGTCATACTACTACATTTGAAAGTATAAAATCCAAAAGAGCTAAAAAAAACAACAAGTCAACCATGCAGCTTCAGGCCAAATTCTGAGATTCAACAGAAACTAAAAAAATATTTAATGAAAAAAATAGCAGTACCACAATTGTGAGAGGGGGAGCTGGTGTGTGTGTGCTTATGTGTTTGTATCCTATAGGTACACCTTCTCTAAAAATCGGAAACCCACCATCGTTGCCAAGAGCAACCCGAACCTTGACTTCGGACGAGCCACAACGATGAGTGCCAATGACATCGCCCGTGTCAACAGGCTGTACAACTGCTGAGTACTTTTGGTTAAAAAAAAGGTACAAATGTCATTTCAAATGACAGAAAAACAACAAAATTACAAAATGTACATCTCATTATTTTCTCTCCAACCAGAAGCGTAATGACAAAAGGAAAGGGTCGGCTTCCAGTTTTTTCCACTCTCGGCTCATCATGATTACACAAGCAGCCAACATCTGTTTTTCTATAAGAATATTCATAATCAATAACAATATCTGGACATGTTATTTCAAATGTATTCTTTTTATGGTGTCTGACTTTGGGGGTTTTCTGTACATTAGTATAAGTACTGGATATTTGTCCAGTTATGATTCATTACCAACTATTACATTGTGTTCAATAAAAGCAATAAAAAAAGGTGTGATGTCATTTTTCTGTCAAAATGATAATTTTAACAGCAGTGTACATTATTAGTTTAACCTCAGCTTGTCAGTGTAAGTATTTCATGTCAATTCACTGTTTTAGACAGGACTTCCCACAGACTTGAGTCACACACACAGTTTCATTAACCATTGCTCAACAAAAAATAAGCTTAGAGAAAGTTCAGACAGAGCTTCAAAACATTCAGTCTGGAAAAAAGACATTACGAAGATGATTCACACACTGGGAAAACTGTCTTTTGTCCAGCTAGAGAAGGGAAATGTCTTCTTTGAAGAAGAAATCAGGAAAGGCTCCCTGATAAAATAAAAAAAATAAAATAAAATGGCAAGGCCTGATATGTTCTACTACAAAACCAGCAGATGGCAGCATTTGCTTTACCATGTGATGGCAACCCATAACAAGGATCTCTGTTTTGTTTGAGTTCAACTGAAGAAAATTGTTTGACATTCATTCTTTGACATTAGAAAGGCGGTAGGCATTCAGCATACCGGGGTCTGTGGATCTAATGTAAAGACAAGTAATAGAATAGCTAGAAGAACACTGTGGTAAGTTACAGTTCAAGTATGTAACTCTGACACCAAGCGTTTAGAAATGGTACTGCAGGCTACGTTCAAAACACTGGAGAGATCTGTCACTCCTCGCCCCCTCCTCCCAGAGTTGACGTTCACGCGGGTTTTGGACGTGATCCTGCACGCGCGTGACAAGCGATGCATTTATAGACACACACGCGCACGCTGTCACTCTCTAGTGCGCGCTCTTGCTCGTTCCAGATTCCGGGAGAATGCGTCTCATTTGCGGGCACCATGGAAACGCTATCAATATGCGGGAGACTCCCGGAACTTCCGAGAGAGTTGGGATGTCTGCCCCATGGTCTGCACAATGTAAGTTGATCGGCTAATGTGTATGTTATTATTACTCATTGTTGAACGTAACCGCTGTGAAACAATCAGAAAATAACGTGTTATTGATCTGATTCATCGGCTTCTCTTACTGTCACCGCTCCCTCCCTCTTCATCCTCTCTACCTCACTCACCGCTCCCTCCCTCTTCATCCACTCTACCTCACTCACCGCTCCCTCCCTCTTCATCCTCTCTACCTCACTCACCGCTCTCTCCCTCTTCATCCTCTCTAGTCTCTACCTCACTCCACCACAGTTAACACAACATCGTCTTGTAGCCGATCTCTGACGGAGCAACTCTGTCCTCCATCCAGTGTTTTGAACTTTTATTGATAACAGGGAGGCGGAATAAAGTAGTATTTTCCGCATTGACCCATATCTCGTCTCATATCAAGAACATAATGGAGCTTTTAGCAAATAAAGAACCAGATATGTCCCTCAGGAGTTGGTAGAGACTAGAGCAAAAACCGAACTAAAAGAGACTTGGACTTACATTCAGCAGGTGGGCAGAAAAACGACTCCAAATGAATGATAATGTTCTGTAACTGCTGGATGTGGAAATAAACAACTGTTAGCGATCAATAAAGATCAATATATCAACTAACAAGTTGATGATGAATGAATGTGATGAATGGTGAATGTCATTTTAACACCTTGTTTCTGCTGCCCCCAAGTGGCCAAAATCAGTTAACACAGGTTTAACTGGGAACTGTTTAATTGAAGGATGTCAGCTTCACCTTTCTTCCTTTTGGTAGATGCTGGTTACGCTTTATTAGTACTTTATTATTTAATTACCTCGTTATTGGAGAACCACCTCCTTGAATTTGTTTGTACCAGGACGAAGCATCAACCCTTAAACAATTGAATCAATTAATCAGTCTTATAACTGTAAGATCTGAAGTATTGCAACAGAGAATACTAAGGAAGCTAATTCAATTTCTCTAAAGAAATTATCTTTTACATTTTTTAATTATTTAATTTTTCATTTGGCAACAACCCTTGATCAGAAAGCCATGTTACGCCTTATTGTTGATGTGTTTCATTGTTGTAGAGGCATGATCTCAGCAGGTCTAGTGTTGCTGTTCTGAAAGAGTATTTTTACATTGCTGTACTAGTACTTTTACTTAAGTAGACAATCTTAATACTTCCATTACAATCTCAATACTTCCACTATTGCCATTTAGGAAAAAACAACTGATTGTAAGTTTATCCAAAAAATAATAAGTTAAATCCTAAAATCCAAATCAAGTTCAATTTTATAAAATATATATTTTTTAGTCGTTTGCATTGCTACAAATTTCTCATTCATCTGTGAGTCTACAAACATGCATTGGCATCATTCAGGAAATTAAACACATGCATCCTGTATTTGAGATGTTAAAGGGGTAGGGCTAAATAAAGTGTGCTGTCATCGCCAATGACAGATGCAGAGCCAATTTAAATAAATAAAAAAATTTAAACATTAGACCTTTTTTAAGCATAGAGCTCCAAAAGCCCAAACATGTGCAGAGGCAAAGCATCTTTTTCTGTGAACATGTCATTTGTTCAAAAACATGTTTATAAGTTTATTGTCATATAATTCAGCTGTTAAAGAAGTCTCTATGGCTACAAACAGAATTAAGGTTCATATCTAAAAGTCTAAAAATATATGGTCGAACTACACAGAACCATATATAAAGATGATGTAGATTTGCTGAAGATGTGACGTGAAGTTTCTAGCACAATGCTCTTCTTCAGAATTGATGAAGAAGAGCATTGCTGCATTGTTTTCGTTGGCACATCTGTTCGTTTCGGTCAAATGAGAGGGCTGATTGTGGACTCAGTTTCTGCCATACTACATAAAAAACATGCTGCATTGGCTCTGAATGTTTGCACTGGAAGAACACAGGAGGAAAATACCGCACCTGTAACATTTTTACTGTCTTCAGTCGTTTTATTGTGTTTATGTTTCACGCTTTCATTTTTTTAAATGCTGCCTTGCTGCCATATGGCTGGTGTGTGGCTACCTCCTGTTCCGGTTGGCATGCGGCTACCTCCTGCTCCGGTTGGCGAGCAGCCATCCCCTGTTTAGGCTGATGTGCAGCAGCTCCCAGTGCCTCAACTCCTGGATGTCCAGCTCCCTTGGCCTCCAAAAATACATTCAGCAAGCCCTTTATTAGGAACAACTGCAAGTCAATACAACAGCTCTGCTATAAATTCAGATTTTTACAAAGTTTCTGTTTTTGCTGACATTGTCCCAAATATGGTGGTAAGTATACTCTATATAAATAATTTATTTATTGAGGTCATAGGAACACTTTTCAATATATTGCACTGGAATCCACCCGCTATGACCTGTTGTATTGCATTAGACTGCACAGGCATCCCTAATAAAGTGCACACTGAGTGTATATTTTATGTTTTTCCAAAAAGTCATTCACAGACAAGCAGACCCTGTATGATCCAAATAATAAATAATAATAGAAAATCCAAATAACAGCAATCCAATTGGACTTATTTAGGAATTGGCAGGGGAATAATTTTTCTGTTATTCAAAAATCATGTTTTTAATCAGTTGGATCCATAATGGTTGACTGAATATTTAAAAAAAGAAAAAAAATGTATTGTGTTGACAATGATGATTACATTTCATGATTTCATTAACATCAAAGAAACTTCGTTCCAAATGCATAGAAATTAAAACAGGTGTAATATGCGACCATCTGTTGGATTGTGTTAAAATCCTAGCATCGGCATTTTGGATTGTTTGTACGGTAAATGATCCAATGAAGATACATAAAGTCTAAAGTAGTTTAAGGAAATCTGATTGAAAATTGTCAATCATCCTGTTTACCCAGATAGTTTAGAATGGCTGTAGATACACCTTGATTAAAGAGAGCATAACAAATGGTAAATATGTATAAATAGTAACAAGTGCTCCCTGGTTCCCTCCTCAATCCCTCAGCAGCAGTGAATAATAAACCATTTGTTAGCCTGTCAGTCACATGCATTATTCCGTCTATAATCAGTCACCTCACCCAGTGTTGACTTATGAGGTTTAAAAAAAAAAAGCTGTTTCTAATCTCATGAGGCAAAGCTGTCAGATGGATTTACACTTTGACTAAAATACCCAAGAAGAGTATTAAATATCCTAAACTCAAACAAACTAAAGTGCCTCCGAATCCACTGTTTACCCGATGTCAACAACAAGCAGTTTCTGATCAAATCCGTTTTTGTTTTTTCAACATCCTTCTCGACAAGTACAGTTTTGTTTGTCTTTCGTTTCTTTATCATGTGTGATATCACCTTCTTCAACATCTTCATATTGACATTTCCGTGAGGAACACTGCCAATTCAATGGTTCGACTGATCTTTATATGGCGAAAGTATGTACTGATGACTTGGCAGATATTCATTAAACTTCTGCCACACCTTGTGTGAGATGCCTATAAAGAGCGAGCAGCAGAGCACCTGCTGCATCACAGCATCAGAGCATCCAGATTCCTGTTCAACAGGTTTTTTCAGATTGAAGTTTGACTGGAAAGGACCTCCATCATGACTCCAGTCGTCCTCTTCGTCCTCCTCCTCTCCCTGACAGCTGTTCCTCCGGTAAGACTAAATATTTTGACACTGAGATTATGATGGAAACTCATGCATGTGAAATCATGCGTCTCTAAAATATCAACTTTCAGTGAACTAAAATAGGGAAAAGGGTTGCTGACTAAACATTTTTGAGATTGTTCAAAAAAGAAGGGGGGAAAAAACGAGTATAAATTGTTCAATCTTGTGTCTCTGTGTCTCAGGGTGCAACTGAAGAAGGAGATGATGGAGGTGAGTTGGAGTTACATTTCAATATACACATTTAATAATGCTGGTGCCTGTTTCTGATATTCTACGTTGTCTTTTTTATTTTTTCAGACTCATCTCAGGACGTCTCTGAAGTCATTGCAAGAGCAAATGCTAACATAAGTAAGAGAGTATAATTTTGTTTTATTTCTTTTGAATGTCAAAGATTATGACTTATTTATTAATTGTTTAAATAACTTAAATATCACAGAATAATTACAATGAGCAGCCTTTTTTCTGTGATACTGTAATTTGGGTTGTGGACTGTCGAGATGACAGTCCACAACCCAAAACATGAGAAGGAAATACATTTTGTAACAATTTCAGTTTTTGTTCATTTTGTAGATTAAACAACTGATCAAATTAATTACACAATGATGGACACATCAATTAATCAGTTGAGCCCTATATAAAAATGTAAAGATCTAGCAGTCATGTAAAACTCAAATTCACTTTCCTGCTGTGAACATTTATATGAGTGTCTGTTTGTTTCACAGCAAGGAGGCTGATTCATGGGGACATTGCCCCAAATCTGAGAAGGAACGCTGTTCCCTGCACTGCTAGAGGCTGCAAATGGCCTAAAAGTGGACGCTATGTAACAGTGCCTTACACCATCGCCTCCCACTACTGTAAGAAACTGAGACTTAACCTTTGACCACTGAAAACGATTCCAGACAATCAGTCAGTCTTGTTCAGTTGCAGTCAGAACTACTGAAGTTGCACCAAAGTGAAATAGAGATTATTTTATAAAAAAAAAAATGTTAGATGCAGCTGCATGGAAATAGACAGATAGATGGATAGAATATAGACTTACACAAATAGTAACAAATACAAATAGAAAATAATATAAAAAAATAGAATATTGTTACTATCAAAATAAATAAATAACTAAATAAATAAAAAATACAGAAACATAGAATATAATAAATAATAGAATATCAGCATTCATATAATAACTAAATATAAATATACTCATACATATAACAAATAAATATAACCATAAATATAATCAATAAAAAATATAATCATAGGATTTAAACCAATTAATAACTTAGTGTTGTTAGCATATTAAGCACACAGAGGGAGCAATTTATAATTTGACGCCACATTTTTGCAAAAGTCTGTGTGCACCAACTGAGAAGAATGATTTTTTTTAAAAGAAAAAAAAAGATTCATCCTGAAAATATGAGTTGTGATGTTTGAAGGAAGGATATATCTTGTTTAGGGAGGAGATCACTAACTTTTCTTTCACTCTGCAGCCACAAACGAGCGCAACTTCATCATCAGTACTCTGGAGTCCTTCCACAGGTCCACTTGTATTCGCTTTCAGAGGAGGACCTCGCATCGCAATTACCTCTACTTCTTCTCTGAATCTGGGTAGGAAAACACACACACACACATATATGCACACACATACTGTATGTTCACATGAAAATAATTAATTCTCAATTTCAAGTTTATTTCAAGAATGAAGACTGTTTTTGGTCCCTCTCTTAAGCCAATCTATGTTCATCTACACCAATTAGTTTGACCCGTGCAGGTCGCCTGTGAGTGTAGAAATTGTTTTCTCACCTGCTACCTGTCTTATGACCTCCCAAGAAAATAACAGCATCAGTTGTTTCAGCAAATAGCCCCCAACAATTACATTATGTTAAGGTCAAGATGTCCAGCAGTCAAGGGAACTCTCTTCTGCCAATAACAAAAAGGAAAAGAGGTGAGAAGTTGTTATAGTCAATCAATCAGTCTTTATTTATATAGCACCTTTCATACAGGTTAATGTAGTTCAAAGTGCCTCAAAGTTAGTTGACTGACAAACTGATAATAAGACAGAAGTAAATAAAGACAAAGAATAAATTGAAAAAAAAACTGAAACCAATGCACACAAAATAAAATAAGAATATTAAAAATGTTTATAAAATAAGATAGATAAAGTAATTGAATAAATACATAAAATAAGAGAGAATAACAGAAAAGGTTTATTAAAAGTTAGAGGGGTTGAGTGGTTAGAGCACATACCACATAATTGCAGCGTCCCTGGTTCGAATCCGGCGAAGGACCTATGCCACGCCTCTCTCTCTCTGTCTCTGTTTCCTGTTGGCCTCTCTGCCTCACAAGAGCAAGTACAGAGGGTTCATCTCAAGGTGCAAACCATTCATAAGAATGGAATACAAAGGCCAGATGAGACTTTACCAAAAAAACATCTAAAAAGCCAGTACAGCTCAGGACCAGCTTTCTTTGGACAGATGTAACTCTGATTAGCCTGTACCATAATGGTGGGAAGAAAACTGTGTGGACAAGGCTTGGAATAGCTCATGGTTCAAAGCATATCACATCATCTGTAAAACAAGGTGAAGGCAGTGTGATGGTTGGGCATGCATGGCTTCTGATAGCAATAGGTCACTGTTTATTGATGATGTGACAGAGGACAGATGAATTCTGAGGTGTATGGGGAAATACTGTCAATGACAATGACCCAAAACATACTATCAATGCAACCCAGGAGTTTCTTAAAGCAAAGACGTGGAATATTCTGCAATAGATATTTTTGTCCAACCCCTTGAATTAAAAATGAAAATCTACACTTCAATCACATCTTGATTGTTTCATTTCAAATCCATTATGGCGGTCTACAGAGCCAAAATTACAAAAACTGTGTCACTGTCAAAATATTTATGGACCTAACTGTATTTGTGTGTGTGCGTTTGTGTATCAGGTGCTGGTCCTACCTGGGCCGTCAGGGAGGTAGACAGTATGTCTCCTTACAGAGAAACGGCTGTCTGTACACGGGCACGGTGCAGCACGAGGTTCTCCACGCTCTCGGCTTTCACCACGAACAAGTCCGCTCCGACAGAGACAGATACGTCAGAATCCTCACCCAGAACATCCAGTCAGGTAAGCTCACATTGTTTCACACACTATTTTTATGAATACTGAGAAACATGGAGAGGTGAGTTTGTAATTTATACTGATTACATTCATTATTTTAGGATGTAATTAGAGTGGGCTGGGCCTTTTTTAATAAAACTACCGGATAACTTTACAAAGTTGCAGAAAAGTAATGCCAGTTTTTCCATAAAACGCACCGCTATTCTCGCTTATTTTCACTTGCCAGTCAGAGTCAAGGCTGTTGTGGTAGCGTTTATATGCGTGAAACCAAACTCCAGAGACTTCGTGTAAACTCAACACAGCTACCTTTACTTGTGCTTCTCAACAGATACAACACACTCTTCTTCTATCTCCTAAACCATGTCAAGGCACCTCACAGGCGCCACCTCTTGACCACATGTGATATTGTACTGAACATCTGTACATCTCCCCCTTTTAGCTTGTAAACCTCTTTTCTTTACTTTAAAGATTGAACTGTTTCAAAATAGAATAATTCCAAAATGATAGTTACTCCTATCTTAATCACCAGGTATTCATAGCTGAGCATGTTCAACTTACATTCAATAACATTAGTACCCAACATAACACACATGTTTTTAGGAACAACAAACTGTTAGGTCCATGCATTTTCTTCCTCAAAGACCAGGGAAAACTCTCAGGTCAACTAGAATGTTCACAAATCCAGTCTATCTGGAGGGCGGGAAACTCTTCCCGACCTGGTCACTGTTTCACCTGAATCTGTCTGCCTTGGGACAGTCTCTGTCTCATCAGAGCAGGACAGACCTCTCTCAGGGAGCGCTGTCAGGTGAGCCCTGCTTCTTCTTAAGCTCCCTTGGTCTGTTTCCACAGTGTAAGACCTTGGTGTTGAAGCCGGTCCCTGAACAGTAGCTGTGGTCTGCGCTGTTCTAATCCACACTCTCTGTCCTGGAACCAGCACTGGTAAGTCTTTTGTCCTGTGTCTCAGATCGAATGACTTTCTCTGCTTCGCTTTTAGTTCTTTGTCTTTTTCCCTGAAAGCTCTGAGGTTTGGCCAGGCTGGTTTCAACGCTTGTGGAGTGGTAGGAACCGTTGATCTTATCCTCCTCCCCATCAGCAGCTGCGCTGGACTCAGCCCGTGAGCCAGTGGTGTAGCTCTGTAAGCCAAAAGAGCTTTCTGAGGGTCTGGACTTTTGTTGAGCAGCTGTTTAACCGTGCGGACAGCTCTCTCTGCTTCCCCGTTGCTCTGGGGATAGCGAGGGCTGCTGGTTGTGTGATTAAAACCATAGTCCTGGGCAAAAGTGGCAAAGTCTGTGGAAGCAAACTGCGGCCCGTTGTCAGTCACCAAGATTTCAGGCACTCCAAATCTTGCAAAGATTACCTTTAGTCGCTCCACAGTTGTAGATGTTGTCAGGGTCCGGAGGTTCGCTACTTCAATGTATCTGGAGTAGTAGTCAACCACCATGATATAATGTCCATTCTTCCACTGAAAGATATCAGCTGCCACTTTTTGCCATGGTCGTGCTGGTAGGGGCGTGGTCATTAAAGGCTCTGTCTTTGTCTGTGAATACCGGCAACAGATTTCACACCTTTCCACCATCTCTTTAATCTGTCTTGTTATCCCTGGCCACCATAGGGATCCTTGTGCCCTTGCCACACACTTAGTCATGCCCTGATGGCCTTCATGCAACCTTTCCATCATTTCCTGCTGCATGCATCCAGGGATCAGAATCCTTGCTCCTTTGAGAAGCAGGCCCTCTGCCATGTGGATGTCGTTCCTCTCTGCCCAGAATGGCAGAAGATGCTCAGGAACGCTTCTCCTGTGAGGGGGCCAGCCTTTTTCAGTCAATGTTTTCAGCTGCCTGCAAACGCTGTCTGTGCTCTGAGCTTCTTTGATGTGAGCTAGTTTGCCGTCAGTGGCAGGTAGATGGTGTAGAATGTGGTCAATGTATGCACAGCATTCTTTCTGCAAGCTGCTATTGGCCTCTCCGTCCTCCATTTCCAGGGGGGCTCTTGAGAGTGTCAGCAGTGACAAGTTGTTTTCCCGGGACATGTATGATTTTTTAGTTGAACCTCAACAGTCTTAGCCTAAACCTAAGAATTCTTGGGGGTAGATCATCCAAAGACCGAGAGCCAAGCAGCGAGATTAAAAGTTTGTGATCGGTTCTCACTGTGAATTCCAAGCCTAGCAGATATGAGCTGAGTCGCTCACAGGCCCATGTTGCTGCTAGTGCTTCTTTTTCTATTTGCGCGTACTGGACCTCTGTGGGCGTCAGGCTCCGTGATATGTACACAACAGGTCTCCACCTACCATCTGTCTGCCGCTGCAGGAGGACCGCCCCAAGTCCATATGAAGACGCATCTGCCGATACCATTGTTTCTTTCTTGGGACTGTATTGTGCAAGGACTGGAGGAGAACTCAGCTCTTCTTTAATTTTTTCAAAGGCTGTTTTCTGTTGTGCGTCCCATGTCCATGTGCTGTCACTTTTTAACAGGTCACATAGGGGTTTTGTGAGAGCTGGTAGGCTGGGTGAAAACTTGCCAACATAATTCACCATTCCCATGAACCGGCGGACCTCCTCCACATTGCGAGGTTCTGGCATGTTTTTAATGGCGCTGATTTTGTCTGGATCAGCCTCGATTCCTGATGCGCTTATGTTGTGTCCAAGGAACTTCACTTTTTCCACTGAAAATTCACATTTTTCATTCAGGGTGAGGCCCGCTTTTTCACACCTTTTAAGTACTTCCTGCAGTCTTTCATCATGCTCTTTTTTGTCTTTTCCATAGACTAAGATGTCATCCGCATGGCACAGAGCGCCCTGTGCCCCTGCGATTATTTGGGAGATTCTCAACTGAAAATGTTCAGGCGCAGAAGAAATGCCGAAGGGGAGCCTCTGAAAGCAATATCTTCCGAAGGGGGTAATAAAAGTTGTTAGAGGCTGTGATTCTTCGTGTAGAGGAACTTGCCAGAAACCAGATGTTGCATCTAATTTCGAAAAGACTCTTGCCCCCTCCAGCTGCGCCAGTGTCTCATCAACTGCGGGCAGTATGTGTCTCTCTCTGCATACACTGTCATTAAGTCGGGTAAGGTCCACACAAATGCGGGGTTTCTTATTTGGCTTGGGGACCACCACCATTCCCGCACACCATTCAGTTGGCTCCTCAATTTTCCTTATGACCCCCATTGCTTCCATCCTGTCTAACTCTTCTTTAACTTGTTCTTTCATAGGTAATGGAACTCTGCGCGGAGCCGAGAGAGCATAAGGAACTGCTCCATCTTTCAGTTTTATCTCGTAGCTTCCTTGTAGCTTTCCAAGCCCTGAAAACACTTTTGGGAACATAGCTCTGTATTGATGGCTTGTCTCTTGTTTCTCCTCCTGAACTGAAGCTACCTGTTGAACCAGGTTCAACTTTATTAAAGCAGGAAGTCCCATTAGTGGCATCACCAGGTTTGTCACCACATATACATCCTGCCTTGTTTCTCTTTTTTCAGTTTTAAGGTGTGCTCTCATGATCCCCAAAACCTTCAATGGACAGTTATCTGGACCTTTAATCTTTTTAGGTGGTGTCCTCAGCCTGCCATCACGTGCTCTCGAGTACATGGAAGATGGAATAGCTGTAACTGAGGCTCCTGAGTCCAGTTTAAATGTTACCTTCTTTCCGTTGAGGCTGATTTCTTTTAACCATTCCTCTTCAATTCCTTCTGTGTTAACTGTCCCCATGAAAGCTATGTCATCTTCTGTGTCGCAGTCCACTATAGCTTCCACTCTTTGAGATGATCTGCAGACTGCAGCGAAATGTCCCTTTTTTTTGCATTTTCGACACTCGGCCTCCTTGGCGGGGCACTGTTTCCAGGGGTGTTGTGGCGTTTTTCCACACCTTTTACATTTCTCATTATAGTATGTCTTGTTTACAGTGCTTGGCTTGGACGTAGACTGCTCTGGTCTGCGTGGGGGAGCTTGTCTATATTGTGTTCTCCCTCTGTTTGTGTTTATGGCATCCACATTAGCACCTTTAATTTCTGTGTGTGTCCCTCGTAGCAGTTGCTGTTGTTTCTTTATTTCTTCCTGCTGCCTGACCTGAGTTATTGTTTTTGCCAGTGTCAGGTCTGGGTCTAACTGAAGTCTCTCTGACAGCCTGGAGTCTCTTATCCCGACCACTATGCGGTCTCTTATCATTTCCTCCTTTAAGGCACCAAATTTGCAGTGCTCTGCCAGTCCATGCACATCTGTGATAAGGCTCTCTGCAGACTCGCCTTGTTGTTGCTGTCTGCTATTAAACTTAGCACGTTCATAAATGACATTGTGCTTACCCACAAAATGTTCATCAAAGTCATCTTTTCCAGTCAATCCTGAAGCCATCCTGAACCTCTCGAACCGTCTCAACCATTGCGGTCACGAGCTGGGCTCCTCGAAGTTGAAGCTGCCAGGGGGTGCGATGGAGAAAATTTGATCTGTCATCTCCCGCCTTTATCCGGGCTCCGGTGCGGATCCGCTGCTCACCGTGCTCTCTGTAGCCTAGCGTAGCTTAGCCTGCGCGCCGGCCGGGTAAACAATGACGACCTCCGCTGGACTATTTCAACCTCACTTCACTCAACTACACCTACTTTTTACCCACAGTAGGTTCGCCTTTTTCTGACACCATGTTGTGGTAGCGTTTATATGCGTGAAAGCAGACTCCAGAGACTTCGTGTAAACTCAACACAGCTACCTTTACTTGTGCTTCTCAACAGATACAACACACTCTTCTTCTATCTCCTAAACCATGTCAAGGCACCTCACAGGCGCCACCTCTTGACCACATGTGATATTGTACTGAACATCTGTACAAAGGCTTCTGATCTTTCCGCTGACATCCAACTTGAAATAATTGTCCTTCAAATCTGAATCATTGCAAGTCAAATTTTTCCTTGGTGGTTTTACTGGTCATCTCCGATTTAAACAATACATTATAGAAAAGGCCAATGACAATATTGTAGGTCCTCAGCCATCATGGCAGGAAACTCTCTAATTATCAGATAGTGGCAGGAGGACACAGACAGGAAGGTAAGAAGAAACTAAAATCTAAGATCTGTGCGTTTATATTTTGGTCTGCTTTCTGTACAGGAATGCAACACAACTTCAACAAGGTGCAGACCAACAACCTGGGAACTCCCTATGACTTCAACTCCGTCATGCATTACAGCAAGTGAGTGATTTTGACCATATAGTGTATTTATGTCACATTGACTTAAATTATGTTGGTGGTTATTTTCTGTTTCTTAAAGCAAATATACAACATTTTATTTTACATACAAGACCAGATTTGAAAATTAGTCACCGTAACAAAACTGTCTGATTTGGGAGTGCTCAGTATATAGTTATAATGTTCTAATACTGTAAGTCATACTACTACATTTGGAGGTATACAATCCAAAAGGCCTAACAAACCATTCAACCATACAGCTTCAGGTCAAACTCTGAGATTCAACAGAAACTGGAAGAAAATTAATGTAAAAATAGCAATACCACAATTGTGAGAGGGGGAGCCGGTGTGCATGTGTGTGTGCTTATGTGTTATACTAAAAATGTGTTTGTGTCCTACAGCTACGCCTTCTCCAGAAACGGGCGACCCACCATTGTTGCCAGGAGCAACCCGAACCTTAACTTCGGACGAGCCAGGGCGTTGAGTGCCAATGACATCGCCCGTGTCAACAGGCTGTACAGATGTTGAGTTTAAAAAAAGGACTCTACTACCAAGTCATACGGTGAGAACAGAGGAAATATACCACAATACTCATCAGGTTTCTGTAACAGCAGCAAAATAAGTTTTGTGTCCATGTGGTTTAGTCAAATTTAAATGGGTTAAAGTTTAAAAATAAACATATGAATAATTTGCGCACATTCTTTTTTGTGGACCCAGCATTTAATTTCTAAAATTTTAATCAATTTTGAGAGAATATATTAGAGGATTATGGCAAAAATGTCTATGTGGTATAACCATAAAAACTTGCCTGAAAACACTAATTTCTCAATAAAGCACCATATCAACTAGTTTGGCATGATCTTACATTATTAACATAAGTTTTTTATATTAAATAAAGCTAATGGACTATTATTGTTCTAAATATTAAATTCAATCTGGAGAATCATGTAAATTAGGAACCATTCCAAGTAATTATTTGTATAAGTCCACTTAAATACACTGTAGGTAGATATCATGTGTATCTTTCTTTTGTGGTTACACCATTTGACATTTTCAGGAACATTCAGTCTTACTTACTAAAAAAATGGTGCAAATGTCATTTCAAATTACATAAAACCAACAAAAACACAAAATGTAATTTTTTACAAACCCGATGCTGCTTTTAAAATATTTTTTAATATGTTTTTGAATTGTTCATCTTGCCAACCCTTATTTGTTACTGAGTCATATACATGTATATCTAAGATGGTTTGTAATCTAAAAATCACAATCTCATATTTTCTCTCCAACCAGAAGCGTATTGACAAAAGAAAAGGGTCGGCTTCCAGTTTCTTCCACTTTCGGCTCGTCATGATTACACAATCAGCCAACATCTGTTTTTCTATAAGAATATTCATAATCAATAACAATATCTGGACAAGTTATTCCAAATGTATTCTTTACATTGTGTCTGACTTTGGGGGTTTTCTCTGTATAAATACTGGATATTTGTCCAGTTATGATTTGTAACCAACTATTACTTTGTATTCACCTTTTCAATGAAGTGAGACATGTTCAATAAAAGCCACAAAAATAAAGGTGTGATGTCATTTTTCTGTCAAAAGGAGGCAGTACCCCTCCATAATTATAACAGGAGTGTACATAATGCATGTTAGTTTAACCACAGCTTGTCAGTGTAAGCATTTCATGTCAATTCACTGTTTTAGATCGGACTTCCCACAGTAAAACTAAAGCCAGTTTGACGCTCAACAAAAAACTTAAGCTTAGAGAAAGTTCAGACAGAGCTTCAAAACATTCAGTCTAGAACAAAGAGACCAAGAAGATGATTAACGCACTGGGAAACTGGACTCGTTCTGTCCCATCTAGTCTTCAGCTGGGATCTTAAATTAAATTCTATAACATACTGGGAGCCATTGTAAAGAAGCTGAAACAGGAGTGATACGATCATTAATCACATGTTTTTGGTTCTGGTTAAAAGCCTGGCAGCTGAGTTCTGTATAATCTGCAGACGATCAATAGATTTTTGGTTTAGGCAAGTCAAAGGGCTATTTACATGCACTCTCTCTATCTATTTATCTATCTATCTATTGCAATAATCTAAACGTGATAAGATAAAAGCATATAATTGTCTCTGTGTCTTTAAACTTTAAGTAATATTTCTAAGATGATAAAAACACGATGCACAAGCTTTGTGGTGAGCTGCTCAAAGCTTAAATTACATACAATACCATGATTTGTAAAAACAGACCTGGTATGTTCCACTAGAAAACCAGCAGATGGCAGCATTTGCTTTACCATATACCCAATGACATGATCTCATATTCTCAACCACATCATATTCTCAACCTTTATCCTAGCTTGAACTTTACCCTCCTCTTCACCCGTAGTGGGAAGCTGAATGATAATATACTTTATCAGGTTCCTTGAAGGGGGCATGTCATGCTTTTTGTGATTTCCTTTTATTTTTATGCCAAAATGATTTGTAATGTATATGTTAAACATTGTCAATGTCCAAAACCTTATCATCTTTTTCTTTTTTCTTTTTTTTTAAGCTGATATCACCTAGGATACTGAAATTCCTAAAGTTACTTGTACTTGTAATTAAATAAACTGATAAATAGTAATGTGGATATAATGAATACGTGGGTAAAGTCAAATTATAGAATAACTAGTTAAGATAATTACATCAAAACAACACAGTAGGCCATATCACAGTATTATGATACCCAAACATAGTGGAGCTTTTAGCAAATAAAGAACCAGATATTTCCCTCCGGAGTTGGTAGAGAGCAAAAACAGAACTAACTTGAAATGAATATTGGACTTACATTCACCAGGTGTATCTGCTAAATGTGGAAATAAGCAACTATTTGCTAAGAAGATCAATATATCAATGAAGAAGTTGATGAATGGTGAATGTCATTTTAACACCTTGTTTCTGCTGCCCCCAAGTGGCCAAAATCAGTTAACACAGGTTTAACTGGGAACTGTTTAATCGAAGGATGTCAGCTTCACCTTTCCTCCTTTTGGTAGATGCTGGTTAAGCTTTATTAGTACTTGTTTAATTACCTTGTTATTTGAGAACCACCTCCTTGAATCAACCCTTAAACAATGTAATCAATTAATCAGTCTTATAACTGTAAGATCTTGTTCTTGAGGCTAACACATTGCAACAGAGAATACTAAGGAAACTAATTCAGCTTCTCTAAAGAAACAATATTTTTAAATTTTAATGTTATCTGACATCAACCCTTGATCAGCAGCTTTATTTATATGGCACATTTCATACCCAAGGGCAGCTCTATGTGCTTTATATAAAAACAGACATTTAACAGTACAAATTGGAAACAAAAAACATATAAAACTCAATAATAGTGAAAATTGGAAACATTAAAACATACAATTAAAAACAAATAAACCCAATAGTAATGAAAAATAAAAACAAAGTACAGAAAAATAGAAAGAGAGAAAAATAAAAACTGGAGTAGAATAGAGAAAGCCATGTTATGCCTTATTGTTGATGTGTAGAGGCGTCACCTCAGCAGGTCCAGTGTTGCTGTTCTCAAAGAGTATTGAACTTGTAATGCAGTATTTTAATATTGCTATATTGGTACTTTTACTTAAGTAGACAATCTGAATAACTCCACTATTGCCATTCAGGAAAAACCAACTCACTGTAATTTTATCCAAAAATGAATAAGATAAGTCCCAAACAACACTGAAAAACTGAAAATGTTTTTTAGTCCTTTTTTATTGTTGTCTGGCTACAATGCTTCTTGTTCATCTGTGAGTCCACAAACATGCATTGTCATTATGTACAGGAAACTAAACACACACACATCCTTTTGTTCACCAAAAGGTCATGCACAAAGAAATGTTCAGTATGTTCTGTATGATATCCTGTATTTGAGATTTGGAAGAGGTAGGGCGAAACAATGTGTGCTGTCATCATCAATCACAGATGCATGTTTTCCAACGTCGGTCTCCAAAAGCCCAAACAGAAGTAAAGCATCTTTTTCTGTCAAGTTTATTGTCATAATTTGGCTGTTAAAGAAGTCTCTATCACTGCAAACAAAACTAAGGTTTATATCTTAAAATCTGAAAATATTTGGTGGAACTGCACACAAGCATACGTAGAGATGAATGCAGCGAGGTGTGATGTCACCTGTTCATTTGCATCGAAGCCAGTTTGATAAGTGGAAGGGTAAGGAAGGGTAGTAGAGATAATCTCCTCTCCCTTTTCTTCTATTTTTGTTCTCTTCTAATCTTGTTAATAGATGATTAATGAACAACCACGAGCACCCTTATTAGAGGGGCCGTATTTAGCCATTAATACCATAATGATTCAATTCAAATCACTTTATTTGTCCCCGAGGGGCAATTCAAAAAGGGGCGTGACAGTAGCTAAAAAAAAAAACACAATCAACAATGACTCGTTGAATGATTGAGAGAGAAGTTGAGGTTTTTTGAATTGGTATCAACTGGAATCAGGGATTTTTTGGAGCGATCATTTAGATACATGACTCCAGAAACAGAACACTTCTCGAACAAATGAGCATAGTCATGATGGGTGGATAATGTAATTATTATCCCACATAATCACTTCACAGCCTGTACGCTCACATTCCAAAATAATTGCAGACCACAATAATGGAGGTGCGCTAAGTACATAAGAGAACAATTATAAGTCTGGGTTCAAACACATTACGTAACAAATACATTAAGCAAACATGATTAAGTGTGTAGTTTCGAGGTTGTATAAGGCCCTGACAGTCTGCAATATTTACAATACAACATATAACAATGCAACTCTTGCTGCAAATTATAAAAATGATCTGTCTCCGCTATTGTGTCTCTTAGCTTGTGTTTAAAGGATAAAACTGGAATTATGTAATATTTTATCATCATCAGTTAATCTTTATATGTTTGGCACCAAATCACAACAAAGTCATCTCAAGGCTCTTTACACATAGAGAAGGTTCTAAACCAAACTCTTCAGGTTTTAACTTTAAAGAGACCCAACATTCCCACATGAGCAACAGTGGCAAGAAAAAACTCCCTTTTAACAGGAAGAAACCTCAGAACCAGACTCAGAGTGGGAGAACATCTGCCTCCACCGGTTGGGGTAGAGAGGAGAGAAAGGAAGGATAGAGGAGAGAGAAAGGAAGGATAGGAGATAGAGGAGAGAAAGGAAGGATAGAGGAGAGAGAGGAAGGATAGAGGAGAGAAACACAATGAAAATCAACAATGAAGCTAGAAGGTCCGGGACTGGAATCTGTTATCCGGACGTCTACAGGCCCAGATTACCTGTGAGACCAGAAAGCACAGACAACTCCGGGGAAGAAGTTTAGGTTATTGAATGTATTAATAGAACATGAATGTTAATGGATATAGATGGATGGATAGAGAGAGAGAGGGAGGAGGAGAGAGGAGCTCAATGCATCATGGGAGTCCCCTGGTAGTCTAAGTCTAGAGTAGCATAAGCTAAGAGCTCTAGGAGCCCTAACTATAAGCTTTATCAAAAAGTTTTAAGCCTACTCTTAAATGTAGGGAGGGTGTCTGCCCCCCAGACCAAATCTGGAAGATGGTTCAACAGGAGAGGAGCCTGATAGCTGAAGGCTCTGCCTCCCTTTCTACTTTTAGAGATACTAGGAACCACAAGTAGACCTGCATGCTGGGAGCGCAGTGTTCTGGTAGGTACATGAGGTACTATCAGCTCCTTAAGATATGATGGAGCCTGACCATTACGAGCTTTGAAGGTGAGGAGAAGGATTTTTGTACTAATAACAAGTGTTGTTTGTGAAGCTACTTCCTGATAAAGGCCTAAAAGTTTCTATAAATAATCAGCCAATTAATCACTCACTGTAACAGGTTTCAATTTTACCTCAGGATTCAATCCAACACAAACATAATTATGAGGATATTCATAATGCCGTGCAGTTGGGACCGTGAAGACAATGGTACATACCTTCTTGGTTAATTCAACCTGACAATTACTGCTGTAACCTGCTGAGCTAGAAACTTCACTTATGCTGATGAAAACAAAAGTATATCAGATGTCTAATCAGGAAGTGAACACAATGAACCCTTGTAAAAGAAAGCTGTTGTAGAGTTTTATTCAAAGTTTTACATTTGCTCCTTCAGAGTATACCCTACCCATGAAATACACACTGGGCTGTTTATGGTGGTTCTGGATTGACGGAGAACCTCATACTTATATACTTTTAATACTATGATATTTTATTCACTAGTGTGCTTCCATCTTGTGCCAAAAGTTGCCGATTTCTGTGAACAAATCCAGGGTCATGAAGAAATAATTGTCCCTGTTTGGTGTGGAAGAACCGTGACTGATCAACACAGAGTTTAGATCTCAACCCCATCCAACGCCTTTGCAATGCACTTGAAAACTGACTATGAGCCAGATCTTATCTCCTAGTATCAGTAATGCTCTGCAGCCATATTTCAACAGTCTTGCTGAAACATTGTCAGTGAACGTCAAACATTTCTTAAAGCAACTCTTACCTTTCTTGCATTTCACATAGCACTTTGAAAAATCGGTCATTGTCAGTCGTTACTGTCTGTTTATGGCTATCTCCGTGGATCATGGGTGTATTATAAGGGGAAAACAGGCAGGTCGCTCAGCAAATCATATTATTTGGACTGAATGATATGATGTATGAGTTTTCACAGAATATTATGAGAATGGAATAATGATGAGTTTCTATTCCTGATGGATCTATCTAACATTTTAGAGTACTATTACCTTATTAATAGCATTTTAACCTAAACAAAAAAATGTGTAAAAATGTAACAAAGGTAAGGGTAGCTTTAAATTCTCACTCAGAAATATTGTTCAGTCAGGGTTAGGTAAGATACTTGGGGAAGGTTCAGTTAAGATCCTGGTTATGATTGTATTTGCAGGTCTGTGATAGGTGAGGATAAGGACAAGGATGCAAACCTCAAAAGTTAGACACACATGCTAACTGGAGATTAAGACCAATAACCGGTTGTAGCTGTGAGTAATGAAATACGATCCAGAAAGTCCAACTGGAGAAGTAGACACCACAACACTGCACCCTGCATCGCGACAATTGCAAGATTAACAGTAAAAATACAGTGTGCATGTATCTGACTGGTGTTACTGCAAAAATTGAGCCAGGCTGAACTTTGTTGTTGGATGACCCCACATTGTTTTGTCAGAGCGCTCTGCATTGGCACCTCTGCTCGTTCCAATCAAATGAGAGGCAAGGCAACATTAAAAAAAACATAAAAACATGCAATTTGAGAAATGAAAATAAAACTCAAACATTAAAACATACAATTAATCCCCCCCCCCCAAAACAAAGTGCAGAAAAATAGGAAGAAAAGGGCTGCATCTTTTCATGCAGGGCTAAAATCGATCTGATTGTGGCCTGTTCTGCCTTTCATTGGCTCTGAAAGTTTGCAATGAAAGAAAACAGGACAGTACTGCACCTGTAGTGACCAGTAGCACTTTTACTGTCTTCATGGTTTTGTATTTTATCATGTTGCCTTGCTGACAAAAAGAATTTCCTCTTGTTGGACAATAAAGATCTGAAATGAACTGTGACACCTGAAGAACATGAGTGTAAGATTTGGACATTAAACTAACACATGTTTTGACATTTTATGTTATGGTAAAAAGAAGCAAAATACACGAAAGTTGTGTGTGACTGAGCTCTGTGTGTGCACATTTAAGACGTGCAGTTTGAGGCTTTTTCTGAGTGTTGAAATGTTGCAAAAAACCTGAAACACTGGAAACGGCTCCACTTACAAACACAAGCCAGATGCAAAACAAGAGGAAGCATGATTCTGAGTTTCTCTGACTCATTCAGTATTGAACTTGATTTTGTATAAATTCTTGTGAACACAGTCTTTTTAAAAATAAACCAAACTACTCGTCCTACATGTTAAAGTAAATCCATTTCCTCCTCAAACACTTACAGTAATAGCAATGCTTTGTTTGGTTCCCTTTTACTGGAAACAGCAAAGATAACAGATGGTGTTTGTGTTGGATGTGAAATGAGTTATGAACATAGTGGTATGGCAATTGAAGCTTGAAGCGTGTGTGTGTGTGTGTGTGTTTTTATCTATAAAGAAGTTTTATGGTGTGAGAAAAAAAAGCTGTTCCTCTGTGTGTTTTGTGTCGTATCTCATCTTTGAAGGGAGCAGAGAAAAAAGGGTGACCTGGATCCTCATTGACCCTCAGGGACTTCTTGAGGGTCAAATGAGTGTACGGCTCCTACAGGCTGTGCAGCTCAAACCCAATGATGTGCTGATGTTGCATGCACACCTCACTCTTCAGCGCCTTGCAGTCCATGCTGGTGCAGCTGCCATATCAAGTGCAGAGCTGCCAACTCTCACGCATTGATCATGGGATTTATTAACACTTTTTACATGCTCTCACATCACACGTTCATTTTCTCACGCAGTAAAAAACAAATTCATAACTGATACTGACAACAGCAAGGGAAAGCAAAGAATATACACAAAGCTATTGTATTTTTCCCATGCATGCTGCTCAGAGTAATCTCAGTCTGCAGCTCTTTGGACAGTGGCACAGTGTCTCTTCTATGGGTTTCCACCTATGTCCGAATACACTATTCAGAAAAGCACAAATGGGTTTTTAACGAATATTTATTTCATACAAATATTCTTTTTATAATTTGGTTTTGGAAAGACTCTGCTGTCTCTGTGCCACAGATATTTAAATAGCTGTGAGCAGAGTTGAGGTTCAGTTGAGTGGTAGCCCCTTCCCCAAAGCAGCTTATTGAAGAACACTTATTAATGTAATAACAATAATTAATTGTAATAATTAATAGCCTTTTAGGAACAGCAGTGGTTTGGCTAGTCTATGTCAGGTCCTTGTGGATGTTAAAGGGATAGTTCGGGTTTTTTGACATGAAGTTATATGACATCCTCACCATCAGTGTCATGCATCAGCAGTGGCTGTTCTGGCCCATTTTTGATGTTGAAGAAAGTAGTTCCGGCTAGTTTCTGGGGTCACAAAGATAAAGCGTTTTGCTTCGAAAAACAATATGTGTTCAAAAGAGTAAGTAAGACATTTGCATCACAAAATCGTTGTCCGTAAAAAAGTCAGACCTCACAATCACCTGGCACTATTTTCCCTCCCTTTGTATCACTGCGCCCTGCCGCCTGTTGACAGCTGTGCACCTTTCCATCAGCTGTTTCAAGATTTTGTGATGCAAATGTATTACTCTTTTGAACACATATTGTTTTTCGAAGCAAAACGCTTTATCTTTGTGACCCCAGAAACTCGCCGGAACTACTTTCTTCAACATCAAAAGCCGGCAAAACTGTGGAGGGAAAAGCCACTGCTGATGCACAACACTGATGGTGATGATGTCATACAACTTCATGTCAAAAAACCCGAACTATCCCTTTAACTCCCAGCTATTTGATCTTAGCCATCACTGTGTTAATGGTAACTAGGGGGTGAGTGGGCATCGTCATGGAGACATTCAAGGAGAGGTGGTGGTCCTATCATCACTCTTTCAGGGCGATCACTTCCTCCCTGTACGTGAGCAGCAGATCAACCCCACAACTGCTGTGTCATCTGCATATTTCACAATAGTGTTCGTAGCCTTAGTCATCGCCAATGGCGTAGCGACGGGTGTGCCAGGGTGTGCTGGTGGCACCCACAGAGGCAGCTGGCACACCCAAAAAAGTTGCTGTCGACGATGCGTTGTGACACCTGCACCTGGCAACCTACTGACCTGACTGTGACCCCTCGCCCAGCAAGCATTGCGGGAGCGCTAAGTGCTGTGTAATTGACTGTGTTTGGGCAACTGATCAAACAGAAGGTGGACAGGGGACATCAGTTCCTGTCCATTGTTGAAGTGTTGGACTCATGTGACAAAGATGTTTTTCCCAACATGAACTGTTTACTGCATATTCTGATATCACTTATGAACAGGATGAAATCCACCAGCAGAGCTACAATGCTCACAGAGAGACTGAATAGTATGTCGCTGCTCATGTTTGAAAAAGAGCTCGCGGTGGTCATCGCACAATTGCAGGTGTACAGGAAATATCGGAGAAGACGTGCAGTTTTCGACTCACATCACCAAGAGGTCGACCAGGAACCAGTGTTGTTTTCGGCCCCGGATCTTTGAACTTACTGACAAGCCTGGAGGGCACGATGGTGTTGACTGCTGAGCTTCATCCATCATGTCATGTGCACAGAGCGGGAAAACAATGTGACCAGGCTGATTTATGAAACGTACAAAACCCTAACATGACCTAGTTTAAAGCTGGATTAAGACAAAGCAACACCCTGACGTCTAACTGAGGAATTACAGCCTTTTGCTGATGATGACCCGGTACTGGTTAGTTCCCAGTATATCCAGTGGATCTCCTGTTTCCTGGACTTTAAAAATCACATTTGATTATGCACGTCATTCACTTATACACTATAGAAGACATTAATCTTCCACTCCCCAGTCATTTAGCTCCACAGGTTTCATCATGTGGATTTGGGGGGGTGGAGGGGGGGTGGGGAGGGGGTTTACTTTATGTCACCATATGTGTTCCTGGCAACATGCAGCCGAGCCACATTCCCAAGTGACTCCGAGAACATTTTGTCTGTGAAGTTTGTCTTTTTAAAGTGTGAGTTCATTCACAATGCACAGTTTCTATCATCTTTGCATCAGACATAAAGTTCCTGACAAAACTGGAAAATACTAACATAACATACACAGTTCTAGATAGATAGAATAGATAGATAGATAGATAGATAGATAGATAGATAGATAGATAGATAGATAGATAGATAGATAGATAGATAGATAGATAGATAGATAGATAGATAGATAGATAGATAGATAGATAGATAGATAGATAGATAGATAGATAGATAGATAGATAGATAGATAGATAGATAGATAGATAGATAGATAGATAGATAGATAGATAGATTATTTTATCCAGATGGCTTCATAATTCTAATATTAATATTAATAAGGATTGACAGAGCTGACAAACACTGGCTGCTATTTTCATAATGGTGACTCATATCAATGTCTTGGTATTTGAACATTGTTGACATTGTGTGGCTCTTTGGAAAAGTGTAAAAAAAAAAATCACAATAGTTGTATTATCCTTATAATTTGTATTGTAGTGTATTTTGTATTGTAAAATGTGATTCATAATTATTAGTAGAGGCCCTATGTCTTTATTACTTAGAAAAATGGGCAACATTTAGATTGAGAGGACTTCATAAGAAACTGTAATACAATAAAAACACACACAGATCTTGATAGGTAGATAGGTAGGTAGGTAGATAGATAGATAGATAGACAGATAGATAGATAGATAGATAGATAGATAGATAGACAGATAGATAGATAGATAGATAGATAGATAGATAGATAGATAGATAGATAGATAGATAGATAGATAGATAGATAGATAGATAGATAGATAGATAGATAGATAGATAGATAGATAGATAGATAGATAGATAGATAGATAGATAGATAGACAGATAGATAGATAGATAGATAGATAGATAGATAGATAGATAGATAGATAGATAGATAGATAGATAGATAGATAGATAGATAGATAGATAGATAGATAGATAGATAGATAGATAGATAGACAGATAGATAGATAGATAGATAGATAGATAGATAGATAGATAGACAGATAGATAGATACTGTAGATAAAGATAGATAGATAGATAGATAGATAGATAGATAGATAGATAGATAGATAGATAGATAGATAGATAGATAGATAGATAGATAGATAGATAGATAGATAGATAGATAGATAGATAGATAGATAGATAGCTTATTTTATCCAGATGGTATCATAATTCTAATATTAATATTAATAAGTATTGACAGAGCTGACAAACACTGGCGCTAACACAATGCCTGGGTCAGCTGCTCATGTTATTGTTATGATCGTCATGCCGACTGATCACAACGTCTTGGTATTTGAACATTGCTGACATTGTGTGGCTCTTTGGAAAAGTGTATTATTATTATTATTACTAATATTATTAATTATAATTTATATTATTGTTTTAATATTTATAAAAGCCTGTTTGTCATTTCTGTATTTGGATTCACCTGCTCTGCTTTCCACCTGTGACAGTTACTAGTTATTCAACATTTTTCACTCTTAACACCCCACTTATCTTTAATGTACTGCATACATAAGCACAAGCAATCATTGTCCTCTCCACAAGACAAAAATGTAACATCGGGGCTCATAAAATAGTCTCCAGTGATCCTTTCTGTTTTCTTGTGCGTGTGTTTTTTAAGTAGGTAATTTAAGTGCAGCAAGCAACATGCAGCCGAACCACATTCCCAAGTAAATGAATTTGGCTGTCAAGTTAGCATGTGATTTTGCACTTGGTACAGTGTAAGGTAGTGTCAGGTGCTGCCCTGAAGCTACCATTAATATCAGTACAATAACAAACCTGACATGAGTGATGTTTTTATGACAAAACATCACCCACTTATGTAATTTTTCACATTCCCTCAGATTGAATCCATTGGAAGTGATTATTCTTCTCTGTTTGCTAAGTATACATTTAAACCAGTTAATCCCCGTCCTTTGTACGGGCAATATTGCAAACTCCTTTCAAAATATTTGCACAATAGCTATGTAAATAAAGTTATGTAATAAGTTACGTTTTAGGCATGAACAACATAAATTCAGCAAAGAACAACTGTACAGTCTAATGCAAGCCAAAACAACAACTTCTGATTTTACAAAGTTTGTCAGAAAGGTGATAATTACACTTTATACAAATACTTTATTTATTGAGGTCATGGGAACACTTTTCATATATCTTGTACTGGAATACACCACCATCCTTATAGTAATCTATTCATAAACTTTATAAAACTATCTTTTACGAAACATGTGCAGTGAGAAAATATGTAATTGGATATGTTCAACAAGTGCAAAATGGGCCCCTGTGGTGGTTTTGCATGTTTTCTTTCATTCCAGTGTGGCCCTGTGTGCTTTTAAATGACAGGTGAAGCATCATCAATCAGGATAATCGTCCCAGTTGTACGTCAATACCGTATAGTGCAATGTAGGCTACTAGTGTTACTGTCACTGTTTGTCCTGTTTTAACCCGAAACCCTGAGGGGTTCCTACACCTGTTGTACTGGATTGTACAGGTGTCTCTAATAAAGTGCACACTGAGGGGTTTTTTGGGTTTTTTTTAAAAGTTTTTCTAAAAAAATCATTCACAGACAAGCAAACACTGTATGATATCCTGCTTGTTTCGGGGATCAACAGACAAGACTTCAAATAACAGCGATCCAAATGGACTTAACTGGGATTTGGCAGGGGGAAAAAAACTGGAGAACCCAAACTGATGTAATGACTAACATTTCTGCTATTCAGAAATCATGTGTTTAAACAGTCGGATCCATAATGGCTGACCTAATGCTAGAAAAAAAACAAAAAAAAAAACAGAAAACAAATGTTGACAATGATGAGAGCAATGAACCCACTGAATTTCATTAACATCAAAAAGAAAATTTGTTCCATAACAGCTCTGCGTTTGTAGATATGGAGCCCAACCTTTGCATAACTTTGTCATTTTCAACAGTTCTTACGTGTACGTACCAATTATCGTTATCAGCTTTCCAGTTTCACAAGCACCTCAAAAATGCAATGGTGTACGATTATAACACATAGATTATATAACAATCAGAGGTGGAAAGAGTACTGAAATATTCTACTCAAGTGAAAGTACTATTATGAAATGAAATTTTACTTAAGTACAAGTGAAAGTACTGGTCTAAAATTGTACTCAATTTGGGGGTGGGGGGTCACTTCTGTAGTACAAAAAGGACAATGTGATAGCCCATAAATCTCGAAATAGTTGTTTTGATTAAAAGTAAAGGCATACCTTTACAAATTAAAGTGCAATGACAAAAAAAGTATGTTAACACACAACATTTATTACATTTATGGAGATATAATGTGTCATTTTTAAAACAATACAACTATTGAATTGAAGATGGCATAAATTGTATATTCTGTAAACCATCATTTTCTTCACCAACAGTCATAATTTTCCTAAATGACCCAAAGAAGACCAAACTCTAAGTATCTCTGTAAAAAAAAAAAAAAAAGGCTGCGCACGTGCACCATTCGCTCCATTCTCTCATGTCCTACGCTGTCCTGTGTACATGAACGCATCACGCTCACGGCGTGTCTGTACCTGCAGAGTGAGACGGATGACAGCAGCACAATATAAGGACATCTCTCTTAGTCTGCGTCCTTAAATATGAGAGCTAGCTGTCAGGCTGTGATAGGCTGCAGTACTTCATGAATGTTAAACTATTGTATAATGATAGTAAACGCTTATGTATCCCCTTTGCTTTTTTTTTTTTTTTTTTTTTTTTTTAAATTTCGGCCAACATTTATTTTTACTCAGTAATGGATGTGATTCCAAATGTGGCAAAATACAATATTTAAAACAAAAGAAACGTAAGTAAAAGTAAAAATACAGATTTTTAAAACTACTTTAAAAGGTATAAATACACAAAAAAACTAAACTACTCAATTAGCCTACAGTAATGCATGTAAATGTAATTCGTTAATTTCCACCTCTGATAATAATCTTTACAAAGCCAATTCCTACAAAACTGTTTCTACTGTGTTGTTTGACTAATCCAAAAGCTTTAAGGAGAGGAATTCACAATCTCTCTCTTAGTCTTAAAATGTGTCCGAAGCACCAAGATTTTAAGATGAATTATAAAATAATAATCAGTAATTAAATGCATAGAAGTTAAAATCTGTTGGATTGTGTCAAAAGCTCAGCAGAAGCAGCATTTTGGATGGTTTGTAAAATATGACCCAATGAAGATTTATTGAGTCAGGTGAAAAGAGAATTACAGTAGCCCAAACATGATGAGATAAAATCATGTAGAGCTATTAATGTCTCAATTTCAGCGCTTGACACAACTGATCTGAGTTAGTTTGGCAATGTGAACAAAAGAAACATTAATGAGTCTCACAGTGTTCTCATATAAGCATCAAAACTCAATCAAGATTTCAAGTTTATCTGCTCTTAGTAAATTATTTGCCATTTCCTTGTTTTACTTATCTAAACAATTGTTCAGTACATAAAGTCTATGAAGCTCATCAGTTAAGGAAGGAAAAATAATATAACTGGATGCCACCAGCATTCGAATGATGGGAGATCTTTATAAAACTACTGATAATCTGTGCTAGTGTCAGATGGTGCATGGAGGAAAAGAATGAAAAGCTGTGCTGAAGTCCAATAAAACCACAACGTAACACACATCAGCAGCAATTCAGATCATTTTACATCTCAAGGAGAGCAGCTTAAAAAACTTGAAAACTGAAAATTGTCAAAAGTGTTCTCATATAAGCATCAAAACTCAATCAAGACTTCAGTTCTATCTGCATTTAGTAAATTATTTGCCATTTTCCCAGTTTTACTTATCTAAATAAAGTTTATAAAGCTCATCAGTTAAGGAAGCGTTCGAATGATAGGAGATCTTTATAAAACTACTGATAATCTCTGTTAGTGGTAGATGGTGCATGGAGGAGGAAGAAAGTCTAAAGAAAGTCAAAGCTACAGCAATGAGTTGGTAAAAACAATGAAAAGCTGTGCTGAAGTCCAATAAAACCACAACGTAACACACATCAGCAGCCAATAAGATGTCATTTTACATCTCAAGGAGAGACGTTTCGCCGTTTCTGAGAACAACAGCTTAAAAAACTTGAGAACTGAAAATTGTCAAAAGTCCTGTTCTCCCAGTTTAGGCCGTTTCCCGACAGTAGCGCTGCTTTTCATGGTTTGGTGTCTTCAACAAAAGAAAATGTACATTTATTTATACATAAGAAGCGGTTCCTCATTCCCAACTCGATCCAGCATCGGCAGTGAACAATGACCCATTTGTTATCCTGTCACTCAAACGCATTCTTCTCTCTATAATGAATCACCTCGCCCAGTGATGACAGATGAAGGGTTTTTGTTTTTTGTTTTTTTTAGGCCCTAATCTGATGAGGCGAAGCTGTCAAATGGATTTACACTATGGCTAAAAATACCTCAGTGTGACCAAGAAGAGCACAAGTATCACATCTAGAAACATACAAACCAACCTAACAACAAACAAACCAAATGCAACCACCCCACCCCTCTCTCATCAACACACACATAAAGCTCTACTCTGTTTTTATTTTCATTGTTACTTTAACGCCTCCATTCATTCACGTGTGACATCATCAGATACCATCTTCTCATCACTTCGATTATTTCCTGGAGTATCACTGCCGGCTCAGTGGTTCGACTCAGCTTTACATAACGAAAGTATTTTGACTGATGACTGATGACTCGGCAGATATTGGTTAAACGTCTGCCACACCTTGTCTGAGCCGCCTATAAAGAGCGAGCAGCCGAGCACCTGCCTGCATCCAACATCCAGCATCAGACAGGTGCTCAAATAGATAAAGAGATAGAGAGATAGACTTCACACATCTACTGATATTGACTGGAAAGGACCTCCATCATGACTCCAGTCATCCTCTTCTTCGTCCTCCTCTCGCTGGCAGTTGTTCCTCCGGTAAGACTAAATATTTTATAATATAATATAATCATTAAAATGGGGAAATGGGTTGCTGACTAAGCATTTTTGAGATTGTTCAGTCATTTTTAAATTATTTTATGAGCCTTTAAATGTCTAAACACATATAAGAGTATTTAATCCTTTTAAACCTGGTTTTCACTGAATAGCAGAAGCATCAAAAAAGAAAGGGGGAAAAAAAGTATAAATTGTTCAATCTAGTGTCTCTGTGTCTCAGGGTGCAACTCAAGAAGGAGATGATGGAGGTGAGTTGAAGTTATTGAAGTCACATTTCATCATACACACATTTAATAATGCTGGAGCCTGTTTCTGATATTCTACGTTGTCTCTTTCTCTTTTTTTCAGACTCATCCAGAGACGTCTCTAACGTCATTGCAAAAGCAAATGCTGACATAAGTAAGAGAGTATAATTTGATTTGATTTCTTTTTAATGTAAACGACTTATCTATTAATTGTTTAAATAACTTAAATATCACAGAACAATTACAATGAGCACTTTAACTCCCAAAACTTGAAAAGGATTTTTAAATTTTAGTTTTCTTAAATTATGTAGACTAAACAATGGTTGACATATTAATTAATCAGTTGAGCCCTACAGTATATAAAAATGTAAAGATCTAGCAGTTATGTAAAACCCAAGTTCGTCTTCCTGCTGTGAATGTCTGTGTCTGTTTGCTTTGCAGCATCAGGACTGGTTCACGATGACATCGTCCCAACCACGAAGAGGAATGCCGACCCCTGCACTGCTAGAGGCTGCAAATGGCGTAAATTTGGACGCTATGTGAGAGTGCCTATCGTCATCTCCTCCCAATACTGTAAGTCTGTGTAAACATTATAGTATTACATTACGATACTTACTGTCTTTCACTTTATGGTAGGATTCACTTGAGTGGAGACTTGAGAAATATGGAGAAGTCTTGACTGTTGCTTCAGAAACAGGGATTAGACATACTTACAGGAATGCACATGTAGAGAGAGTGGGACTTGAGTGAGAAGTCATGCAGAGATCATTTACACCTGCAGGCTGAACCGACGCCGTCCGTGGCGGTGAAACACTTAAAGTTCCACATCTCTGAAATGCTGTTTACATATTTTCAGTGACTCATGCATTGTGCTCATTGTTTCCCTGAGTGGAAAAATCTTTATCTTCTTCATCTTCATACTTTGTTTGTTTCTTTAAGTTTCAAAACCAGTAGTTGCATAATATTCATGATGCTCAGAATAATTGTAATATAGAGTTTTACATAAAGCAGTATTTAATTATCTTTGTATGCACAATTAAAAATTCTGGTAGATATTTAACATTACATCACACACAACATTTTACTAAAAAGTGTAGCCTTTAAATGTGCAATAAATAACTAACAACACTTAAATTAGCATATTTCTTATATCAGCATGAAAAAGGTTTAAAGTTTAAAATGCTAAATGGATTAAATATTTTAAATTAATAAATAAATAGAAATAATAGAAATAAAAAATATAAAATAAATACATTAATTATAATAATAAATAATAATAATAAAATAATAATAAATAATATAAAAATATAGAATATACCCATAAATATAATAAATGTCATGTTAAAAAATTCTAAATGGACAAACTCAAATATTTAAAATTAATAAATAAATTGAAATAATTTTTTTAAAAATTAAATAAATACATGAATTATGTAATAAAAATTAATAAATAAACAATAAAATAAAATAAAAAATAACAAAAATATAGAATATACCCATAAATATAACCATACATATAATACATGTGATCATAAATACATAAATAATAAACATAATCATAGGGTTTAAATCAATTAACTGAGTGCTATTTTAAATTAATACAGAATGATTCATCCTGACAGTGTGGGTTGGGATGTTTGAAGGAAGGGTATATCTTGTTTTAGGGAGATTAAGACTTTTCTTCTGTGTCTCTGCAGCCAGTTCCGAGCGTAACATCATCATCAGAGGCCTGCTGACCTTCCACAAGTCCACTTGCGTTCGCTTCTACTGGAGGCGCTGGTGGCATCGCAGTTACCTCTACTTCTTCTCTGGAACTGGGTAGGAAAACACACACATATATATACTGTATGTTAACATGGAAATAATTAAATCTGGTCCCTCTACTAAACCAATCTATACCAGTTTTTTTTTTAATCAGTCATATTGATATTCGTGTGTATGTTTGTGTATCAGGTGCTGGTCTTACCTGGGTCGTCAGGGAGGAGGACAGCGTGTGTCCCTGAGGAGAAACGGCTGTCTGTACCAGGACACAGTGCAGCACGAGGTTCTCCACGCTCTCGGCTTCCACCACGAACAAGTCCGCTCCGACAGAGACAGATACGTCAACATCCTCACCCAGAACATCCAGTCAGGTCAGCTCACATAAAAACACTTTAAGCGTTCACACATCTCTTTTATTTCATGTTTAACACAATGTTGAGAAATGGTGAGTTTATAATTTATACTGCTTGCATTCATAATTTTGGGATGTTTTAAAATCAAACTCGGGAATTAAAAGTTTGCCAGTTTAGACAATTTATCTTAAAACTATTTGGTTCCTTAAAAGCAGCACATCATTGCTTAGGGCTAACATCAGCACCAAGCAGGTATAATGTTTAAAGTCCGTGTAAAGTAAGAATAAATATGTGTTCTGAGTTTGACATACCACAGAAAAGTGTATTGTTAACCACCCTGCCAAATTTGAATGATTAAAAAAATCGCCAAATATATGAAATTAGGCTTCAAAGTTGTGTAAAAATCAGCCTCTTTCTCTGCTCCCAAACGCTGTGGGTGTGGCCTCCGAGTTCGCTGAAACCCCGCCCCCTACCAAGTGTCACCTGTCAATCAAAGTCACCACCTCTACCAGAAACATGGACGCTAAGTTTGAGAGCTTTCTGCTGCTAACTCAGCTGCTAGCTCAGCGGCTAACTCAGCGGCTAACTCAACTGCTAGCTCGGCGGCTAGCTCAGCTGCTAGCTCGGCGGCTAACTCAGCGGCTAGCTCAGCTGCTAGCTCGGCGGCTAATTCAACTGCTAGCTCGGCAGCTAACTCAACTGCTAGCTCGGCGGCTAACTCAGCAGAGAAAAATGGAGTATATCACTGTTAATGAAGGAAGAAAAACGTCAAAATCTAAGATCTGTGTGTTTATATTTTGGTCTGCTCTGTCTTTCTGTGCAGGAAGGGAAGGCAACTTCAGAAAGGTGCAGACCAACAACCTGGGAACTCCCTATGACTTCAACTCCGTCATGCATTACAGCAAGTGAGTGATTTTGACCATATAGTGTATTTATGTCACATTGACTTAAATTACTTGGGTGGTTATTTTCTGTTTCTTAAAGCAAAGATACAACATACTAAAAATGTGTTTGTGTCCTACAGGTACGCCTTCTCCAAGAACGGACAACCCACCATCGTTGCCAAGAGCAACCCGAACCTTAACTTCGGACAAGCCAGTACCATGAGTGCCAATGACATCGCCCGTGTCAACAGGCTGTACGGATGCAGATAAGTTTAAAAACCAGAAAAAGGACTCTTCCACCAAGTCATACGGTGAGAACACAGCAGATATAACAAACTACTGATCAGGTTTCACTGTAACAGCAGCAAAAACAAATTTGAGATGGTTCATACTCAGAGTTGGGAAAGTTACTTTAATAGATTACAGGTTACTAGTTACTCTATTTAAAATAAGTTAATAAGTTATGTACTATTTAAATTACTTATTCAAAGTAATGTAACTTATTACATTTGATGACTTTTTGATGAATTTTCCAATTTTCGAACGGATGTTTTCAGCTGTTAGGGTAAATGTTCCTTCCTTCCTTCCTTCCTTCCTTCCTATTTCCCTTCCTTCCATCCTTCTTTCCTCCATCCTTTCCTCCCTTCTTCCTTCTTTCCTCCCTCCTTTCCTTCCTTCTTCCTCCCTTCCATCCTTCTTTCCTCCCTCCTTTCCTTCCTTCTTTCCTTCCTCCCTCATTCCCTTCCTTCCTTTCTCCCTTCCTCCCTCCCTCCATCACTCCCTTCCTTCCTTCCTTCCTATTTCCCTCCCTCCCTCCCTTCCTTCCTTCATTCCATCCTATTTCCCTTCCTTCCTTCCTTTCTTCCTTCCTTCCTATCTCCCTTCTTTCCTTCCTTCCTCCCTTCCTTCCATCCTTCTTTCCTCCATCCTTTCCTCCCTTCTTCCTTCTTTCCTCCCTCCTTTCCTTCCTTCTTCCTCCCTTCCATCCTTCTTTCCTCCCTCCTTTCCTTCCTTCTTTCCTTCCTTCCTATTTCCCTTCCTTCCTTCCATCCTATTTCCCTTCCTTCCTTCCTTCCTTCCTTTCCTCCTTCCTCCCTTCCTCCCTTCCTTCATTCCATCCTATTTCCCTTCCTTCCTTCCTTCCTTCCTCCCTCCCCCCCTCCCTCCCTTCCTTCCTAAATTCAGCTGTTAGGGTAAAATTTTAAAGGTCTGACTTCAGATTTAATCCCATTTTATGATCATCAACATTTTCATAAGTAACTGTAATTTAATGACACATTTTTTCTCAGTAACTGTAATGGATTACATCTACATTTATTTTATGATTTCATTAAATAACACTGTTACTGTACATGTAACTAGTTACTCCTCAACACTGTTTGTAATCTGTAAATCACAATCTCATTATTTTCTCTCCAACCAGACACCTAAGGACCAAAGGAAAGAGTCGACATCCAGTTTCTTCCACTATCGGCTCGTCATGATTACACAAGCAGCCAACATCTGTTTTTCTATAAGAATATTCATAATCAGTAACAATATCTGGACAAGTTCTTCCAAATTTATCATTTTTATGGTGTCTGAATTTGGGATTTTTCTCTGTCCTTTTGTTTAAATTCTGGATATTTACCCAGTTATGATTTATAATCAACCGTTTACTTTGTATTCACTTTTTCAATGAAGTGAGAAATGTTCAATAAAAACAATAAAAAATAAAGTTGTGATGTCATTTTTCTGTCAAAAGGAGGCAGCAGTACCCCTCCATCATTTTAACAGGAGTGTATATTATACATTAGTTTAACCTCAGATCCTCAGTGTAAGCATTTCATATCAACTCACAGACTTGAGTCACACAGTAAACATTGTCGTATCAGAAGATAGCAGCTCAATACTTTATTATTTTAAAAGTTAAAGTTTCAAAAAGGTCCAAAACAGGAAAAAATCACCAAGATTCAAAGTTTTATTTGTCGACAAAGAAAGTCTTGGGGACCAGAATAACAGACAGCGTCTATGCTACAATGATTTTTGATACACATTCCCTTTTTATACTGATAATTCTGCCGCTGCCCACCGTGAGAAAGTGAGATGTCCCTCTACCTCAGAGGTGTCAAACTTCCTTCCTTCCTTCCTTCCTTCCTTCCTTCTCCATCTTTTTAATGATCCGTCCCACATGAGATTAAATTGGGCTGTATGAGGCCCTTGAATGAAAATGAGTTTGACACCTCTGATCTAGGTCATAGGTTATATCTTATTTTAATCAAATTATGACTTTGTAACAATAAAATTATTATTTTATAACACTTGTTACTGAATTCTTTTTCTTTTTTAAAGATAGTAATAATAGAAAGTGCAATGCATTTAATCACATACTGTATAATCAGAAAGTGCTTAACCCTTGTGTCGTCCTCCCGGGAAATTGACCCCATCTCTTTTGACTGTTCCTTCCTTCCTTCCTTCCCTCCTCCCCTCTTTCTTTGCTCCCTCCTCCTTCCATCTTTCCTTGCTTGCTTCCTTCCTCCCTCCCTCCCTCCCTCCCTCCTTACTCCTTTCTTTCTTTCCTTCCTTCCTTCCTCTTTTCGTCCTCAATCCTTTTCTGCCTTCCTTCCTGAATTCCTTCCTCTTTTCGTCCTTCCTTCCTCCCTCCCTCTCTCCTTACTCCTTCCTTCCTTCGTCCCTTCCTTCTCTCCTTACTTTCTTCCTCTTTTCCTCCTTACTCCTTTCCTTCCTTCCTTCCTTCTGTTCTTCCTTCCTTCCTTCCTTCTCTCCTAAATTCCTTCCTCTTTTCGTCCTTCCTTCCTCCTTTCCTCCCTCCCTCTCTCCTTACTCCTTCCTTCCTTCCTTCTCTCCTAAATTCCTTCCT
>JAJDFG010000245.1:357500-402500 GCA_021039105.1 Scomber colias
CCGTTTATGCTCAACGGACGTACAAAAATGTTTCCGTCCGTTTCAAATGATGTTACCGTCACTGCTCACATACTTCCATGCGTCCTTTACGTTGGCATGGATGTTAACCAATACATCCACCAGGGGGCAGCACAGAGTCAAACGTTTATGACATCAACAACTCAAAATCAAACATGGCGACTGTGGAGGAGATATTGATAATGTCCCTCTTGCATAAAAGACAAACACGATATGTTTAAAGTTTCTAACCAACTCGCAAAACCTTTCCTCAAAAAGTTCCTCCATTGTTATTTCTTCTTCGTGTCTCACTAGAGCTACGTATGGAGTAGTGACAGCAACACTGACCCCCCATGGTTTCCGGTGGTACTGCTCCGTTTGGTCCGTATCGGTAAGCTTTATGGAAATGTGCAGAAATATGGACGAAATGAACACAAAGCACGGACAGAAGGCTCCGTCCGTATCCGTATTTAACATTGAGCATAAATGGGCCTTAAGCTGCTGCATGCCGTGTCACAGACATTATATCGTAGTTTCAACTGCCAATTTAAATGACTCATAATATCATGCCTAAATTGTCGAATGTTACTTTACTACTAAAGCAGCACAATGTCACCATGGTTGACTCCGAATTGTAATTGGCCTCCCACCTACAGCCCTGTTCTGCCTGAGGTTGCTTCCCATTAAAAAGTAAGTGACACAGTAGCTCATGGGGGCAATGTTGGGTCTCTTATATTAAATTAAAGAGTCTGCTCTCTGTAAAAAAAAAAAAGTGCCTTGAGATAACTTTTGATGTAATTTGTTGCTATATAAATAAAACTGAATTGAATTGAATTTCTCGGAGCTCCCTGAAAGTCTGGTTTTGAGTGACATCACAATTAATTTGACATCACAATTAATTTGGAGCCAACCCTGGACTAAAATTCAACTTACAAACATGTGATGTGGAAACTTGAAGCCTCCAGCACACAAACACTGAAAATGGACATCTTGTTTCCAACACAAAAACTTCAGGAAGTAAAAATATTTGCATCCATATTTCCAGTAAGGGAGATTTTCAAAGAGGTAGTTGTACCTTTACTAATCAGAGTGTTTTATATTAACCCTCCTGTTGTGCTCCCGGGTCAAATTGACCCCATCTCTTTTGACTGTTCCTCGCTTCCTTCCTTCTCTCCTTACTTCCTTCCTCTTTTCCTCCTTCCTTCATTCCTTCCTTCCTCATTCTTTCTTTCCTCTCCTTCCTTCCTTCCTTCCTTCCTTCCTTCGTTACTTCCTTCCTCATTTCCTTTTTTCTCACTTCCTTCCTTCCTCTTTCCTCCTTTCCTTCCTTCCTTCCTTCCTCATTTTCTTCCTTCCTTCCTTCCTTCCTCCCTCTTTTCCTCCCTTCCTTCTTTCCTCCCTTCCTTCCTCATTTCCTTTTTTCTCACTTCCTTCCGTCCTCTTTCCTCCCTTCCTTCCTTCCTTCCTTCCTCATTCTTTCTTTCCTCTCCTTCCTTCCTTCCTTCCTTCGTTACTTCCTTCCTTCCTCATTTCCTTTTTTCTCACTTCCTTCCGTCCTCTTTCCTCCCTTCCTTCCTTCCTCATTTCCTTCCTTCCTTCCTCCCTCTTTTCCTCCCTTCCTTCCTTCCTTCCTTCCTTCCTTCCTCTTTCCTCCCTTCCTTCGTTCCTTCCTCATTTCCTTCCTTCCTTCCTCCCTCTTTTCCTCCCTTCCTTCCTTCCTCTTTTCCTCCCTTCCTTCCTTCCTTCCTTCCTTCCTTCCTTCCTTTCTCTTTCCTCCCTTCCTTCCTTCCTTCCTTCCTCTTTCCTCCCTTCCTTCCTTCCTTCCTCTTTCCTCCCTTGCTTCGTTCCTTCCTCATTTCCTTCCTTGACCTGAGCACAACAGGAGGGTTAATCAAGAAAAAAGTCTTGAGGGGATTCAAGTTAATTGCTCCTTTAAAATATTCATCTGCCTTTGGATAAAATAACAATTTACATGACAAGTTTGTTTAAGCCCTAGCTAAAATAAATCATATCATGGTGTTCTGACATTGTGACTAATACACATTAAAGGGGCATATTGAGATTTTGAGTATTCAGCCTGTGTCCGTAATCCCTTTCTTCTATCTCTGCTTGTTTTCATTTACATTTTAAGTGCTGTACTTGTAGTCTAACACCCCGTTCAGACTTTTTATTTTATTGATTTACTTCTGCAGCAGCCTGGTGGGGAGAGATTTTAACATTCACTGCTGCTGGTCAGTGATTTTTTATCCAGTCCAGAGTGCGTACATGGGTCATTTTATCAACTCAGCTTTAAATGTTTCTACTAATCTGGTAGATGTAAACATGTGAACACCAAAATAAATGCAATGTTCCCAAAATGTCATCTGGAACAAAACATTAAACTACCAAGCTTTAGTGGCTGAAATGTATTCAATTTACCTCCACCTCCTTCTCCTCCTTCTCCTCCTCCTCTTCCTCCTCCTCCTCCTCCTCCTGCTGCTTCTCCATCCCCTCCTCCTCCTCCTCCTCCTCCTCCTCCTCCTCCTCCTCCTCCTCCTCCATCCCCTGGTCCAACAATACATTTAAGGGTGTTGTGAAAAGCTGACAATATGATATATTCAATTTACCTTCTCCTCCTCCTCTTCCTCTTCCTCCTCCTGCTTCTCCTCCTCCTCTTCCTCCTCCTCCTCCTCCATCCCCACCCCCCTCCTCCTCCTCCTCCATCCCCTGGTCCAACAATACAGTTAAGGGTGTTGTGAAAAGCTGACAATATGATATATTCAATTTACCTCCTCCTCTTCCTCCTCCTCCTCCTCCTGCTTCTCCTCCTCCATCCCCACCCCCCTCCTCCTCCTCCTCCTCCTCCTCCTCCATCCCCTGGTCCAACAATACATTTAAGGGTGTTGTGAAAAGCTGACAATATGATATATTCAATTTTCCTCCTCCTCTTCCTCTTCCTCCTCCTCCTGCTTCTCCTCCTCCTCCTCCTCCATCCCCATCCCCCTCCTCCTCCTCCATCCCCTGGTCCAACAATACAGTTAAGGGTGTTGTGCAAAGCTGACAATATGATATATTCAATTTACCTCCTCCTCTTCCTCCTCCTCCTTCTCCTCCTCCTCTTCCTCCTCCTCCTCCTCTTCTTCCTCTTCCTCCTCCTCCATCCCCATCCTCCTCCTCCTCCTCCATCCTCTGGTCCAACAATACAGTTAAGGGTGTTGTGAAAGCTGACAGAATAAACAGAGGGTTAGCATCCAGCTCCAAATCAGCTAAATTCTCCAGAGGTAAGTCATGACCTCTTTAGAGACATCAAATCCCCCCCTGAAATTATACCGTATAGCTTGTGTTGTTTTGCTTTGAAATATATAATGTTACAGACGCTAAAGATGAACTAACTGCCCCTTTCCATTTGCCTTTAAACTCAGTGCATTGAATAAGAGCAGTACGTCAGAGCACTTTAATTCACCTACATGAGAAACACTGCATGTGCAACTATTTTATCTAAATCTGCTCAAAGATGTGCTGTTTTATGTGATAGCTAGGGATAGAAGGAGAGGAGGAGGAGGAGGAGTAGGAGAGGGAGGGTGGCTTCTCAGACAGGACGAGGTGGTGAGAGAGATGAAGGGTGAAGGACAGAGTGACAGGTCATGTAAAAGATATATCAAAGTGAGGTGGGAAGGTGTGGAGGAAGGATGAAAAACAGATGTGTTCGGATAGGATGAAGGTCCTTGGCAGCGAGCAATATCCGTCTCCCACCGGGTGTTATTACAGACACAGAGCCTGAGATCAGTGGCTTTAAGGCTCCGCAGGGCCATACACGCTGCTAAGCCGGTTACAATCACACCGTAATGACACAAGTATTAAAACACATCATTTTTGTTCCCTGTCACCTGCTCTGATTCCCTTCAGCATTTTTGACATTTCTGATAGAAGAACCTCTATAGAGCAGAACAAGCTTTCAACGTAATTCATAATTTCATGTTAAGAATTTGCTCAAAGAGATTTTTGCACACTTAGATCTATGCAGTGCTTCACTTTATTATATTATAAAATGAAATACTGCATTGATCCAAGTGTGCCGAAATCTCTTATCAAGTTTGGACTTAATGATGCTTCCACCTTTCACTCGATTTAGCCGAGTGTGTCACACGTTTTCATTCTGAACAGTGATGAAAATGCAGATCGTGTTTTTCTTATTGTCGTCTGACTTTGATCAGAAGACTTCCGTCTGTCCTCAGCTCCAGGACTAACACTGTGTCTCAAATCACATCTGTGTACACTCTGTACTTACTTGTGTAGTGCAATTATTTCCACAGATTGGTGTGTTTTAATTTCTTATTTTCATTGCTTTTTATTGTGTGGCTATTATTATTTTTACTCATGTTTTATATCTTTTAATTAATTTGTGTATTTTATATGTAATTTTGGGCCTCATTATTCATTCTAAAGTTGGATTGGATTGGTTTCAAATCAAACACGGCCATTGTGCACTTAAGCCTGATTTATGCTTCTGCTAGCTACGTGTAGCCCTCTGCGTCGACGCGGACCCCTACGCCGTAGCCTGACGTGCACCTCCAAAAAATCCTAACTACGTGTCACGGCAACAGTTCCTCCGGCAGTTGCTTTATTTATTAATAATGAACAAAAGGTATGTGTTTTCTGTTACTAGCGCACTTAGCGCAATGCTACATGCTACTGTGACCGGAAGATAAACAAGGATACAGATAGAGACTCCTCTGAAACCACACACACACACAGTTATGCACTCAAATATTAAGAAGTGTAAGTACAGAAGAACAAGATTTGAGACACAGCATTAGAGTTATGGGGACACTTGTGCCGCCCCTCCATCCAATTCTCCCCCACTATCACAACTTTTAAAAACATATTTCCACTCTTAAACTTTTAACTATGCCTAACAAATAAAAACCAGCTCAGATATTTCACCTGGAGTCTCCGTAGGTTTGTGCTGCTGTCACCATGTGCTCTCTGTGACCAAGTGCTTATTACATTTATTATTAATGTTGTTGTTGTTGTTGTACTTCATTAAAATCATCATTCTGCTTTCTTTTTGATCTTGTTTGTTTTTTCCTCTGTGCGAAGCGCTTCGGATCAACTGTGTTTAAAGTGTTTTATATAATTAAAGTTGAAGAAGTTGAAGTTTGATGTTTGAACTTCTCTGTGCAGAATAATGTATGTGCAGAGTTTGACACTTAGAAGAAGACTGTTTTCATCTTTCATCTTTCATCTTCTGGAGATGGAAAGTTTCTCAGCTCTCAACCAAAAAAATCCAAGTTTAAGACCACGATGGGTTCAGTATTCAAGTACAGATCACCATGTTGGTCCGTGTTGAACCACCTTTGATCCAACGTACTAAGAACATACTGAAAACTATGGTGGCCGAGAAGGGTCAGAACACATGCAAATGCCAAAACACCTGCAAACACAGAAAACACCTTCATCGATTTTACAAATGTTCACAACACGAGTGTCATGGAAATTCTGTGCTCTTGGTGAAGAATGAAATAGAGACGTCCGTCGGCCGACAAGGTTTTATTTTCTTTGCAAAGAAAAGGTCAATCAACAAGCGAGCGGTTCTGAATGAAGAAAGACCCCGAGCATGGGGAAACATGAACATTTATACCTGAGAGAAAAGCCCACCTCTGGGGTGTGTTCAACGTCCTTTGTCTGTTGTGGGGTCGGCCTCTTATCTATGGTGTGATTCTACACTCTTTTCTCTTTTGCAGGTATCGGCACTGACCCCCTGAAGTGTGAAATTAAGAGGTTTAGAAAACATAATTTAAAATACACAAGGGTTTGAATGGGTGTATCAGGTAGTAGAAATGCGAAGGAATTTAAAAGTCTGATATGTTGGTGAGAAGGAGGGAGGTTGGGTATTTTACAAAGGAGTTGAAATTACCATTACACGAGCAAATAGGGAAACGAACTGCAAACTAGATGAAAAGGGAAATGTTTCCAGGGGGACCATAATCAGCCACGGACCCACATCCTGTTTCCAAAAACAAACAAACAGAGAATTGTTTCCAAAGAGGTAAGTGTAATGTGTAATTCCAACATATTAAGTACTCAGATAATTATGCAGGTGTTTTGGCATTTGCATGTTTTTTGACCCTTCTCGGCCACCGTAGAAAACAGACTTTACAGCGAAGTAGTGTGAAGAAGTGTTGAAATGAAAAATGTTAACAGATTAATGGAAATCAATGTAATTTTAAGAGTTTTTAACAGTTAACAGAACATTTGAGGCCTACTTCTGGTCTTTGGAGATGTTTCTAATCAATCTACCACGACTGTAATCTTTGTGCAACTGTGTGGCTTCACTTCCTGTTTAAGTCAATATTGATTATATTATAGGACTGTGGGAGGTTCGAGCATCAGGGCCTGTGATAGAGGAGACTGTGAGATTCCCCACAGATGCACCACGTATGGGAGGAATGTGTTGCCTGTTGTGGGGGGGAGGCGAAGGGGGGGCATTTGGAATAGTCTTCCCTCCACAATAAGGGAATGCCCCACATACTCTTCTTTTAATATCATGAGATGTTCATCAATATGCACTGCCCCTATCCAAAAATAAGGTATTATTATTTAAACATGACCATAATTATTCCTTAACCTTAACATATTATTCATTTTAACCCAAATCACAATCTTTACCCTAATAACCCTAACCCTAATATAAAGCCCTAGTGCCTAAACCTCACTAAACCGTAACCATAGCAGCAGAAAACACTTTAATATGACTCTTTCTGCGTGCGTGCGGGTGGAGGGGAGGCGATGTAATTTAATTTCACCTGTAGGATGTGTCACCAAACATAATCCAGACAGCATTTTGGCAAATCATATTAAAAGCCTATGAAATGCCATCTGAGGAATAAATGCATTCTCTCTTGTTAACTATGAGGCAGAGTACACAACAATGCAGCCGCACAGCAGGCCTCGTTAAATCTGAACAAATCATCTACCTTGGTAATGCCTGTTTGTTTCTGTAGCTGTGTGTGTGTATATGTGTGTGTGTGTGTGTGTGTGTGTGTGTGTGTGTGTGTGTGTGACAGAGGGAAAATAAGAGGAGGTGGCTGGATAGGGATTGGAAAGGACAGATGGAGGGAACATTTACCCTAACAGCTGATCTTAGAGAGGAAGGGAGGAAGGAAGGGAAATAGGAAGGAAGGAAGGAAGGAAGGAAGATCAGAAGGGAGGAAGAAAGGAAGGAAGGAAAATAGTAAGGAAGGTAATGCCTGTTTGTTTCTGTAGCTGTGTGTGTGTGTGTGTGTGTGTGTGTGTGTGTGTGTGTGTGTGTGTGTGTGTGTGTGTGTGTGTGTGACAGAGGGAAAATAAGAGGAGGTGGCTGGATCGGGGGGGGGGGGGGGCTCGATCTGCAACACAGGCCTCATGCTCACACAACACACACGCTATAATTGGACTCAGAGGAACGAGGAGATCCGCCCGCAGGCTTCGGATTATGCTGATATATGGCATATATTGGCAACCTAACGTTCCTATCTCATATCTGGTCCTATGGAAGGTCTGCACTTAGTACGCTGGATAGAGAAAATAAAGGGAGGGTACGGCAAGAGAGCGCCACCCCCCCCCCCCCCCCCGATAACAAAGCACGACTGTCATCTGAGAGGGGATCTGGGAAGTCTTGACACAAATCAGCTTCTAGCTTGGTGTGTTTTATTTCTAGAAATAGTTTTTATATCAAACAATAGTTACATCCTCAGGGGGGGAAAACACACACACACACACACACACACACACACACACACACACACACACACACACACACACACACACACCAAAGACTCATTTATCACAGGCAATTGATTCTGACCGCGCCATTGATCTTAATTCCTTGATCTTCATTCAAAATCAAAACTGCAACTAAACGCTTGGGTTGGATTGCGGAAACCCTCGTAAACAAGCGCGGCAAGAAGGGGGGGGGGGGGGGGGTACGGAGTCTCAGAATTGGCAAACAAATTGCTAAATAAATAAAAAGTATTTAGATTCATGAATAATAGAATAAACTTAATAATTAAAATGGATTGTGAAATATAAAAAAAACAAAACCCCAAATCATCTCATTTGCCTTTATAATTTTTAGAGCTCCTCTTTTTATATCTGATAGTTCTGATATTTCCCTCCCTCCTTTCTTTCTTTCCTTCCTTCCTTCCTCCCTCCCTCCTTCCCTCCTCCCTTCCTTCTTTCCTCCCCATTACCGTCCTTCTTTCCTCCCTCCCTCCTTTCCTTCCTTCCTTCCTCCCCCCTTCCTCCTTTCCTTCCTTCTTCCTCCGTTCCATCCTCCCTCCCTCCTTTCCTTCCTTCCTCCCTCCCTCCCTCCCTTCCTCCCTTCTTCCTTCCTTCCTTCCCTTCTCCCTTCCTTCTTTCCTCCCCATTACCGTCCTTCTTTCCTTCCTCCCTCCCTCCCTCCTTTCCTTCCTCCCTCCTTCCTTCTTCCTTCCTCCCTCCCTCCTTCCTTCCTTCCTTCCTTCCTCCCTCCCTTCCTTCATCCCTTCCATCCCTTCCTTCCTTGACTCAGGACAACAGGAGGGTTAAGAAGACATATTGTTCACATTTCCAAGGTATATATATTTATATTCTGATGCTTGTTATTCTCATTCTCATTAAAAATCATATTAAAATGATTATGGTGTGATTTCTGTGGTGTGATCTGTACCAAACAAAGTCTGTAGAATACGTCTGCAGCACAACAAAATTTAATTGAGAAGGTTTTTCGACACACTTTTCACCTTTAACTAACAGCGCGTGTCCTGCAATTTAAAAACTGCAGATTAACTGTGATGATTAATCGTTCGGCTCTTATCTCTCGTGTCAAAGTCGGGTCTTCGGTTGTTTTGTCGACCCATTCGTCCACCCCGACCTGTTAGTTGCTCTATTACAATGTCACCTTTATACTCCCACCATAATTACTAGGACTGCTATAGGACGATGTTACTTCATTATAAAGGAATTTTACATTAACTGTTTAATTATTTTATAAGGATATTACCCCAGTTATATCTTTATTGCTATTTTATATTTTGTTTGTTTTTTTTGACCAGTGTTGGAGAGTAACTAGTTACATGTAGCCTAACAGTGTTATATAATTGAATTACAAAATAAATAAACTGTAATCTGTTACAGTTACTGAAAAAATGTGTATTTAAATTACAGTTACTCATGAAAATGTTGATGATTACAAAGGAGGTTACATCTGAAGTCAGACCTTTAAGATTTTGCTCATGTTTTAATATTTAACATGTTACTGAATACATATATTGCTGTTTTTAATTCTATAGCAACCATAGAACACAACCTGTATCTATAGCAACCATAGAACACAACCTGTATCCGTAGCAACCATAGAACACAATCTGATCTGATAGACCTTTAAGATTTTACTCAGGAGGGTTTTTTCCTCATTTTTTAATATTTAACATGTTACTGAATACACATATTGCTGTTTTTAATTCTTTGAAATCAATATTTGTTTTAATATTTAGTAAATAAATCATGATGTGGGCTTATTTGGAGCACACATGGGTTTAAATGGAGTCACAGTACCAATTAAACCCACTTTATTCATCAAATATCTTTATTTTATATTCTAATATCTACATGAACTAATGAATACATTTTACAATGAGAGATAAATGTTGCTTTATAAGAAATGATCTCCCTTATAAATCATGTCAGTATCCATGAAACACAGCTGGACTTAGATTTTGGTGCTTAATAGGAACATTTACCCTAACAGCTGGACTTAGGGAGGGAGGGAGGGAGGGAGGGAGGAAGGAAGGACAGAAGGAAGGAAGAAAGGAAGGAATGAAGGATAGAAGGAAGGAAGGACAAAAAAAGGAAAAAAGGAAGGAATGAAGGATAGAAGGAAGGAAGGACAGAAAGAAGGAAGGAAGGACAGAAGGAAGGAAGGAATGAAGGATAGAAGGAAGGAAGGAAGGAAGGACGGACAGAAAAAAGGAAGGAAGGAAGGAATGAAGGAAGAAAGGAAGGATAGAAGGAAGGAAGGAAGGAAGGAAGGAAGGACAGAAAGAAGGAAGGAAGGAATGAAGGATAGAAGGAAGTAAGGAATGAAGGAAGGAAGGAAGGAAGGAAGGAAGGATAGAAGGAAGTAAGGAATGAAGGAAGGAAGGAGGGAAGGAAGGAAGGAAGGAAGGAAGGAAGGACAGATGGAGGGAACATTTACCCTAACAGCTGAAAACATCCTTTAGAAAATTAGAAAAGTAATCAAATATAATAAGATACATTACTTTGATGAAGTAATTGAAGTAGTTACATTACTTATTATATTTTAAACAGAGTAACTAGTAATCTGTAATCTATTACATTTCCTAAAAAGTAACCTTCCCAAACCTGTTTTTGACTCAGCATCTCATCAGAAATCACTTTCAAATCACAGTTGATTTGAAAAAGTGCTATACAGCCTTACATTTTCACTCCACTTCATTCTACACACCTCATATTATGCAGCAGTTAGACTCCATTCGACGTGACGCTAATGTTTAAATGGATTTATATGTTGAGGGCTTTGGCTCGGGGGCACAGACTGAACACACCAGGTGTTTGATGTATGAGCGGCTCGCCCTCCGTCACGTCCGACCTTTCACTTAGAATTCAACTCATGAGGCTGTTTTGCCCATTAATTTGTATGAATGAGAATGGTGGCGGCGGCGGCGGTGTGTGCGTGTGTGTGTGTGTGTGTGTATGTGTATGTGTGTGTGAGTGTGAGTGTGTGTTTGTGTGTGTGCTGTAGTTGAGTGGCCGACGTGCTCAGTATTCATGCTTTGTTAAAGGATGTAAAGTGTTGCCATAGATGTGAGCTCAATTAATTTGTGCTCATTATGTGGCTGAGGTGGGCTCGCTGTCATTAGCAGAGGCTCAGATGGAGGTAATGAGAGGAGTGTTTTTCCTCTACAGAGCTCTTTAAAACCTGAGTGGGGGTTGATCGGGTCCACAGACAGGTGGTTTACGCTGGGACCAAGCTGTTAACGGAGATATGTTAGTATAGAGAGATAGAGGGAAGGGCATATCAATTAAAAGTAACTGTGTCTCTCAACTTTTAAACTCTTATAATAATAATTTGAATTGTTTGTGAAGCAGTTTGCAGCATTTCTCTGCACAGTTTATTGCTTATTAATGTTTCCTTCCTACCTTCCTCCCTTCCTTCCTTCTTCCCTTCCTTCCTCCTTTCTCCCTTCCTTCCTCCTTTCTCCCTTCCTTCCTCCTTTCCATCCTTCTTTCCTTCTTCCTGTCTATTCCTTCATCCTTTCCTTCCTTCTTCCTGCCTCATCCTTTCCTTCCTTCCTCCTTCCTTTCAATCCTTCTTTCCTTCTTCCTGCCTATTTCTTCACCCTTTCCTTCCTTCTTTCCTCCCTTCCTTTCCTTCCCTCCTTCTCTCTTTCTTTCTTCCCTCCTTTACTTCCCCCCCTTCCCTTCCTTCCCTCCCTCCTTTCCTTCCTTCTGTCCTCCTTTCCTTCCTCCCTTCCTTCCTTCTTTGACTCGAGGACAGCAGGAGGGTTAAACGGTTAATCCCCCCCCCCCCATAGACTCCCTGCCCATCACCATATAACAGACCCAGCTAGCTGTAGACTAGCTGGTGAACATAGTGGAGCATTTAGCAGCTAAAAAGCCAGATATTTCCCTCGGGAGTTGGTGGAGAACAAAAACAGAGCTAAAAGAGTCAATAATGGACTTGCATTCAGCAGGTGGACATTATATATATATACATATATATATATATATATATATATATATATATATATATATATATATATATATATATATATATATATATATGTATATTACTATTGTTTGGGGGTTATTATACAATAGTTTTACTGATTTGGCCCACTTAAGATCAGATTTGGGCTTTATGTGGCCCTTGAACCAAAATGAGTTAGACACCCCAGCTCTAAAGGCACCGTTTTACATTAAATCACACTATTTAAGGAGAGGCACACGGACCAATATAAACTCCCATGGGGACTTGAAAACGGACCACAATGCAATGCGGCTTAGGATCTGTTGTCAATAACACGTGAAATACAATGACCTCTCTAGTGACATCTGAGTAATTAAACCTAAAAAAACAAAAAAAACACCACCACCACTTCAGCAACAGTCTCTCTAAAGCCTCACATTTTGTCGACTCCCAACTTCCTGTTTCACGCTCTCCACTTTAAAGCTGCTGTGAATTTATGATGATGTAGAAGCAGAAGAGGCACGTTAAATAAAGCGGTTAACACTTCATTAAGTAAATCCTTGAATCAACGATGTGATAATTATAAACCTATGAATCTCTGCGGACAAAGACTTTCTTTTATATCACAGGAAGTGTTTTGCATGCGACTGAAACACCAACTATGTTAAATGATTTAGTGTTGATTCACTCTTTAATGAGGATTGCACTACATTAATTGTATGTGGGGGGGGCGGGGGGGGTGAGGCGATTATGGTGGAGCATGCAAGCGTGGAGATCAATTTAGGTGCCGGAGAGAGTCTTGATGGCGAAGTGAGTCGATAGTTGCTCGGTCCAGGAGCTGAGGCTCAGCAGCTTTAGATGCTCCTGTCAGATCTGATCAGTGTGACGGAGCAGAATGCAGGCGAACAGGGCAGCAATGTGCCACAAGGGTTACCGCAGTATCAGAAAAACCAATATCTGTCTTTGCCAAGTCTCGACTTGAGAATATATTGCCGGTCTCCAGGGGAAACCCTTTTAACTCCAGTTTTTGGGTGGTGTCCCTGTAATATCAGCCGAAGTCGCTCTGCTATGAGGATGACAAAACTATTAGATCCCCTTGGCTTTCTGCATTAATTTTTAACTCCACTTGATAAATTAGAACAAGACTGTACTGCTCATCAGAAAGAAAACATATAGAATATTAATTATGACCTAAAAAGTCCAGTTTCAGTAACATGGCTGTAATATATTAAAGTGTATTAGATGCCAACATACAGCTCAGAAAATATGAAATACTATAATAAAGGATTTTACAATTTAAAAAAGTACACTAAAACAAACCAAACTAATAAAGACATACATATCCACAACATATAACAGCAGGGCTAACAACCTAAATAAGTAGGAAAACATTAAAGGTTAAAAAAACATATTCCAGATTTTACACTTAATTTTTTTTTTTAGTTAAATAGAAACTTTCAACTTTCAACTATCTGACCTGAGTCAGTAGATCTCAGAGCTCTACTGGGTTTATATTCTACCAACATGTCATTCATGTATTCTGGACCGAAACCTAAATATAAGCTTCAGAGACTTTCAAGGAGTGAAAGTCTCTAAAGCTTATATTTGCTTCAAAACTATACAAGATAAAGTGTTAAAACAGTGATCATGCATGTTAAATGTGTTTCTTATTGATCCAAACCAGATTCATTAAGAACAGTTCACAGCAGAGTGTACTTTTCATATCAACAGCATCATTATTTAATCTAATCTGCAGTGTTCCTCATGTACCGTTCTGGCAAAGTGCACTCAGATGCACCGTGTGCCGTGTGATGTTTGAGGCAATCTGTCTTTGTTACCGTTAATTCACATGGTAACATGTTGGCGGTGAGCCAGCCTATCAGAGCGCTCCTGAACAGAAGCGTGGGAGCTCGTTTTTACTCAACAGCAGCAGACGTGACACGCTTCACTGACCTTGAGAAAACGTCCTCTTCTTCGTTTTCTTCCTTTATTAATGTGATTCTCTGCACATTTTCATGCAGTAAAAGGTAAAAGGATCATGATATTAAGTTAACCTACATCACCACTCCAAGCGGTGACAAGTGAAACACGATAAACCTCCAAACTAACCTTCAGGAGAGAAACTGACAACAAATAAGGGAAAACAACAACCTTAAATCTCCGTCTGGAAGCAGATAAAACAACAGGAAGGAGTCCCAGTTTGAACACAGAAAGTGAGGAGGAGTTGATAAAAGAAGCTCCATGTGTCAAGAAACTCTTTGCACTGGAGTGAAGACTTCAAGTGTTTGACATATTCTACAGATATAGACATTGAGACTATTATCAAAAGGTGTAATATTGCAGGTACTTTGTCAAAATGACTGTCAGCAGATCATTTGCACTTATCTATTTCTGCTGATAACTGCGGACGTCACATCCTGGGAAATATGGGTGAAAAATGAACTCTGTAGATGACGTGTTGCAGCCTCACGTGGACTGTGCGGCTGCCATAGACTGTATAAAAGAAATGGATGTAACGTCCCTAACGTCACCCATTGGTTTGTGGTCCTCTGAAATGAGGCCAACGCGGAAGTAACTTAGAACTGCATTCTATCAAAAGCCCACCAGGGGGCGACCGTCTCTATACAAGTCAATGGAGAATTCACCAACTTCTCACTTGATTTCTAACCTCAGTAAACGTTTTCAAAATGTGTTTATGGTCTCAATCGCTAGTTTAAAGCCTTCTTCAATGCAGTATGATGTTCATTTGGGACATTTTGGCCTCCCTGATTTTATATTTGACGATAAAGCAGGGTATGCATTAGGGCGTGGCTACGTCCTGATTGACAGGTTGATTGACCAATGTCTCGAGATCTAGCCCTCGCAACCATAGCAACCTCCCCGCTCCGCCCATGGCTCCGCCTCATGCCTATATAAGTAGAATCCGTGTTTTTATTTTTCCCAGCATGCACCTGATATGTTCAAGATGGCGCTGCCCAGATTCGAAACTGTTGGCTTCCGAGCAGCAGTCCACAAACCAATGGGTGACGTCACGGATGTTACGTCCATTTCTTTTATACAGTCACCCTCAACGGTCGCCATCTTGGCTCCGTATCAGGAAGTTGTAACTACAGAGAACATCACATCTGTTGTCACATATAAGCCATCAGTAGGTTTATGGGGTTAATTTAGCAGTCTGTAAGGATTTGGTCCCACAAATGATCATCATTTCCAATAAGTGTGCAACAGCCGTGTTTGATTTGACACTAACCTGACGACAGTGTGCACTAAGAGAAGTACCTGATTTGAGACGCAGCACAAGAGTCAACTGATGCATTACAAGTCTTATTAGTTTGGAGAAAAAAATGCACTGTGGTCTAATTTACGAATATTGTCAACTAAATGAAACAAATCTGATAAAAGTGTGATGGGTTGCTGCTCTGTGGTGCTGAGTTTTCAGCAGAGATAACGAGATGAGAGCTGATGTTTCTCTGCATGTTTACAGACACAGTTGTCCTATATGAGGATGTTCATTATCACTCGCAGCTAGTGGTAATCATTCAGCCTGTCATTCACACCGTCCTCGGGGGAAGTCTGATTGTTAAATGTGCCTGGGCATATTTCCTCTCAAGGGAGAAAACATCTGATTGTGTTTACCGACTGCAGCTTTTCTCCTTTGAGCAAGGACACACATCATCTATTTTAAAAAGCCTATTGTGATGCTGTTCAGTCACATTCATTCCCAGCACAGTTACAAAGCATTGTCTAATCAGCTATTTGAACAGCTGTTTGTCTTTACGTCCATAATTCATTGTGATTCATTCGGTATGTAAAGCTATAACTCATCGTAATGACGCTCCCAAACAGGACACGTGCAGGGACATAGCAGGTGACTTCTGTTTACATGCTGTGCATTCCCATCGCAGCCAAGAGGAACATTTTTAACCCTTACATACAGTACTGTTCATTTTGACCCATTTTCGCATTTGACACCTGTTAAAACACCATTTACACATTAATGTTAGCCAGACTTTTCCTAATGTGACCCACAGTATGAAAACAATTGAAATAAAAGCAACAATTATCTAATTTTGGTGCAGCTGATACTCTTGTTTTTTTATATGCAGATGTACAAATTTGACTTGTGTATTTAAACACATTCAAAAATCAGCATTCAAACATGTTGTTAGTATTCATCATATTCTATAAATTGTCCTTCTGGATCATAAAATAGTGTTTGTGAATGTCTTTTAATCAAACAGAGGGATTAGTCAAACCTTAATTAATGACTAATTGGGGGATTTATGAATGTGAATTGAAGTAGAGACTAAATATGAGTCAGAATATGAACAGTGTGTGAGGGTGAAATGCATGTTGTAAAGTTTCTAAACCTGCTCCCACTCATATCCCTTTTCCACCGAGCTGGAGCTGGTGCTGGTTCAGAGCCAGAGCCTGACTAAGCACCAGTTCTTTGCTTTTCCACTGCCAAAGCTCCAGCCCTGAGCCTCAGAACGGGAGCCAGAACAAGCACCAATTCTTTGCTGGTCTAAAGCAAGAATCGATTACGTCAGCGGACTGGGGGCGGGGCTAACGTTTATTAGCCGGCTAGTGGGGCTAACGTTTATTAGCTGGCTAGCGGGATTAACGTTTATTAGCCGGCTAGTGGGGCTAACGTTCATTAGCCGGCTAGTGGGGCTAACGTTCAGAACAAGCACCAATTCTTTGCTGGTCTAAAGCAAGAATCGATTACGTCAGCGGACTGGGGGCGGGGCTAACGTTTATTAGCCGGCTAGTGGGGCTAACGTTTATTAGCTGGCTAGCGGGATTAACGTTTATTAGCCGGCTAGTGGGGCTAACGTTCATTAGCCGGCTAGTGGGGCTAACGTTCATTAGCTGACTAGTGTGGCATTTACAGAGGGTTAAAGATTTGTTGATTAAAAGTACTATTTTTATTATTTTTTTGCCAGAGCTGTCGTCTTCTTCTTCTTCTTTTTCTTCTTCTTCTTCGTTTCCGGCAGGCTAGATGCCTTGCACCATGTTGCTGCCTCTCACTGGTGAATCATGGAAGTGCTTCAAAGGCGCGCGCTGGCTACATTATACAGTGACGTAATCGCGTGGCTCCTTGCCGGTGGAAAAGCAACAGGTTCGTAAGAGGTGAATGGATTAGCACCAACTGAGCACTGGCTCTAGCACTAGCTCCGAACCAGCACTGGCTCCAGCTCGGTGGAAAAGGGATATCAGTCCATGTTGTTTTCCTCACAGTCCAGCAGTGTGGAAAACGCATTAAAATATTGTACACCAAGGCTGCTCATTATAACAGCAGGTCTTAATAGCCCTTAATTTCACTCTGTCGATCATATTGTAGTTATTTCTTGCTCCAGAGGAAGCAGGTTGGGAGCAGCAGGTGTCACACTAAATGCTATAAGCTATTATCTGTTTACTCCAGGAGGGAAATATAACAAGGTGTAAACTGCCCTTTATAATCAAAGGTAATTGTTACATATTACAGCCGTGGATAAATAAGAGGTAAAAACCTGAGAGACCATCAAATGGGTTTATATTTACCTCCTCCTCAATCAATACCAGTTAAAGCTACTTTAACCTTCCTGTCGTCCTCCCGGGTCAAATTGACCCCGTCTGTTTTGACTGTTCCTTCTTTCCTCCCTTCCTTCCTTCTTTCTCTCTTTCTTTCCTTCCTTCCGTCTGTCCTTCCTCCCTCCCTCCTGCCTTCCTTACTGCCTCCCTCCTTTCCTTCCTTCTTCCTCCCTTCCTCTGTCCTTCCTTCCTCCCTCCGTCCTTCTCTTTCTTTATTTCCTTCCTTCCTCTGTCCTTCCTTCCTTTCCTTTCCTCCCTTCCTTCTTCCTTTCTCCCTCCCTTCCATATTTCCTCTGTCTTTCCTTCCTTTCCTTTCTCCCATCCTTCTTCCTTTCCTTCCTTCCTCCCTCCCTTCATCCTTTCCTCCCTTCCTTACTCCCTTCCTATTTTCCTTCCTCCCTCCCTCCTTCTCTCTTTCTTTCTTTCCTTCCTTCCTCTGTCCTTCCTTACTCCCTCCCTCCTTTCCTTCCTTCTTCCTTCCTTCCTCTTTTCCTTTCTCCATCCCTTCCTTCTTCCTTTCCTCCCTTCCTTCCTCCCTCCTTTCCTTTCCTCCTTTCCTTCCTTCCTTAACTCGAGGACAACAAGAGGGTTAAGTCCTCTCTGTATCCCTGAAGACAATCATCAATGTGTAATTATCTTACGGTTTGAACAGTTTTAAACATCCTCACACAAGTAAAGAGATCCTTATCAAAGGAGATATTTCATGTCACACTAAGTCGGTCGTTTATCTTATCGCTCTGCTTTGTGATCGGTCGTATGTTAGAAAGACAAGCGGAGCACTGAAAACTCATATTGCTGAACACAGAAGCACTATTAAATGCAAAAACATGAATTATTCAGTATCAGTACTCATCCTCATTCCTCTCTAGGATATGCAGATAATAAGATAAATCAACACCAAATATAGAGATATATATCTGCATATTAGTTTTTTGGGTCAATGTGGTTTAGTCAAATTTAAAGGGTTAAAATGTGAAAACGTATGAATAACTTGCACACATTCATTTTTTGTGGATCCCGCATTAAATTTCTGATTTTAATCCATTAAGAGAGAATATATTAGAGGGTTATGGCAAAAATGTCTAAGTGGTGTAACCATAAAAAACTTTGTACCAAATAATTAAACTTGCTTAAAAACAGTAAATAGTCAATAAAAACAGCATATCAACTAGTTTGGCATGATCTTACATTATAACTTTTATATTAAATAAAGCTAATGGAATACAATTGTTCTAAATATTACATTTAATCTGGGTAACCATGGAGATCAGGAAACATTTACAGTCATTATTAGTATAAGTCCACTTAAATACACTGTAGGTGATAAAATATTTAATATTTATCATTCTTTTGTGGTTACACCATTTGACATTTTCAGGAGCATTCAGTCTTACTTTTGGTTAAAAAATTGTACAAATGTTATTTGAAATGACATAAAACCAACCTGATGCTGCTTTAAAACTATTTTAAAGATATTTTTGAATTGCTCATCTTGCCAGCCCTTATTTGTCACTGACCCTTATAAGTTATTTAGAAGGTATCACTTCCCTTAAGAGGAAGTAACTCAGATGTTTTACTTTCAAGTAAGAAGCACTATTGGATAATTAGTGGATATTTAGTTTAAGATGTTTATGATGTTCATCTGGAGCTGAAGTTGAACTTATCTATTAAAATATATGAATTCTTAACACTGATGTATATACTTAAACTTTTTTCAAATTTGTACACATTTTAAAGGTTTGTATTCAGTCTTGTACCTTTGACTTTTTACTTTTTTTTTCTCACACAGTTGTTCAGCTTTTATACTGATGATTGATGCTTGTCTGTTGGGATGCTTGTATGGGATTTTTACTTCAGAAAAATAGACTTTGAGGTCGATTCCACATATCAGATGCCGCACCGAGTATAAATATCTGATCACTGGCTAACTGTGGGCTCAGTTTGCGCCTCTTATACAGAGCTTCTGTTAGCGTGAGCGAGCCAAGAAACAACATGTTAATGAACGAGAGATTTATGACCTTTCTGTGACAATAACCCACAGGCCCGCCAATACATAACTGTGGTGCCTTCAGAACAAGATATTCAGGTCTGACGCTATTAACGTTAACAGCGATAAACAGCAGGGCTAATTCTACGTACTGGCACCGAGCCTATCGATTTGAGTGTGTAGATCCTCTTTAACTCTTACATACTGTTCAGGGTCAAATTTGACTGCTGTAAAAACACAATATACACATTTCTTCTAGGTGGACTTTTCCTAATGCGACCCCAAATATACAATTAGGAAATAAGATGCATTGTTTTGTCATTTTTTGTGCAGCTGATATACATTTTTGTGTATAAAAAAATTTCCAAATTTGACTTGTTTTTATCAGAAAATTCAAAAATCAGCATTCAAACATGATAAATTATGATGGTAAATGACTTTTTTTCTATTAAGGAATAAAATACAGTCTTCATTAAGGATTAATCAAACATTAATTAATTACTGACAGGAGGATTTATGAATGTGAATTGGTGTAGAGGCTAAATATGAACAGCTCTGTAGCTTCAAGGGTTAAGCTCTGTAGAAAAAAAATCAAAAGTATCTGTCCTGCATATTCTGACATCCGGATTAATTACAGCTACAGTTTTCAGAGTAATAATATTATTCTGTGTTGTATTTTATTGCGTGATATTCACAGTACATCTCTCTTTAGGCAGAAGCTTTGACTTGTGATGTAACTCGGTGTAGTCTGCCTTTAAAACGCCCTATTTTCAACAATTTTACATGCGTATCATCATCTTTTATGAACCCGTCAGCCGGCCGGTGCACAGCTCCTTCCATCCGTTAAACCATCAGAGAGCCTGAAAGAGGCCGCAGGCCGTGAAAAGCCTTGACGCCATCCCCATCTCCTTTTATACGCCTTCATCCCTAACCTCTGCAATGTGAGAGCGTCTGTGAGGGCATGAAGTAGCCACCACCTCTCTGTCTCCTCATCAAGGGAGAGAAAACATAAGACAGACAGGCAAGGAGCCCCGGGGAAATATCAGGATCCATCCTGTAAGGAGGAGGAGGAGGGGGGGGGGGAGTCTGAGAGGGGGAGAAAGATGAGATGAGGTGAGAGACAGGAAGTACATGGCATAGAGAAAGAGAGGGAAGGTGTGAGATAAGAAAGAAAAAGGAGAAAGGGAGGGAAGGAGAAGAGGAGGAGGAGGAGGAGAGGTGAGCGGTGATGGCTAGGCAGAGAAATTGCATTTTGATGGAGGCAAATTGAATCAGCTCTGCAATGGAGGCCTCGGGGCAGAGAGACAGATTGAGACGGTCATGTCAGCCACGAGAGATTACTGCTACCTGTTTGTGTGTGTGTGTGTGTGTGTGTGTGTGTGTGTGTGTGTGTGTGTGTGTTTGATGCGATGATTGCCTGCCATCACCATCTTCATGTCTCGCACAAGGATATTTGCACTCTCACTGTGACAGGCTCTCCGCCCATCTCTAAGGTGAATGAACAGACATGCACACACACACAGGTGCGCACACACACACACACACACACACACACACAGGTGCACACACACACACATCTTATAATAAAAGCAGGACGGAGAGCGAGAGAGGAGAGGTGTAAAGCAGAGTGCAGGTATGTGAAATTGTCTGTTTTCAGACGGAACGCCATCAACATGTACTAACAGGATTATGGGTGCCAGCGGGGGGAAATAGAGCCACCTCATGTCTGTCTGAGAGGACTGACAATCTGAGTCAAAAAAACAAAAAACAGTCAAAGTCACATTGGAGGAATTTGGCAACCCACTCTCTCACTCTGTGCAAAGCAGAAAAACAAAACACACCTTTACTGTACTGATAAGCTCACATGATCTACTCTTAACCCTCCTGTTGGCCTCTAGTCAAGGAAGGAAGGGAGGAAGAAGGAAGGAAAGGAGGGAGGGAGGGAGGAAGAGAGGAAGAATTAAGGAAAGGAGTGAGGGAGGAAGGGAGGTAAAAGGAAGGAAAGGAGGGAGGAAGGAAGGCGGGAAGGAAGGAGGGAAGGAAGGAAGGAGGGAAGGAAGGAAGGAGGGAAGGAAAGGAGGGAGGAAGGAAGGAAAGAAGGGAGGGAGGGACGACGGAGGAAGAAGGAAGGAAGGAAGGAAGGCAGGAAGGAAAGGTGGGAGGAAAGAAGGAACAGTCTTCTTTTTTTTTTTTTTTTTTTAATATTTTGTTGGCATAGACGCCTTTATTTATCAGTTGACCGACAGGAAACATGGGAGAGAGAGGGGGGTATGACATGCAGCAAAGGACCGCCGATCGGGATTCGAACCGGTGTCTGCGTATATGGCATGCACTCTAGCCACTCGACCACCTGTGCGCCGAGAAGGAACAGTCAAAACAGACAGGGTCAAATTGACCCGGGAGGATGACAGGAGGGTTAATTAACATGTTGAGTTTTAACAGCTGGATTGGAATATAAATAACAACACTATTGCTTCGGTCATGGACTACCTCACATCTAGACCCCAGTTTGTGAAACATGGTGACGAGGTATCTAAAGTGTTGTCACCCTTTTATATTCACTTTAGCCCCGTTTCCACTGCAGGAACTTCGGGGTAATTTTCAGGGGTCGGGTCCGTTGGTATGTGTCTCCATAGAAGGAACCGCCTCCAAAAGAGAATCTCCCGAAACTTTTACAGGGGCTAAACGAGTCCCTGCTTCTGGGTAGGTACTACGTGCACCCTCGAAAAACTGCTGGGTCCTGTTTGAGGTTTAATAATACATTTTATTTAAAGGCGCCTCTCTGGGCACACACTTCATTCGGTACTGATTGGGTATACTCAAAACGGGACGTGGCGTCAACTGAAAGCGTCAAAATAAGCAGCATTTTTAAAACCCAGCAGAAGAAGAGCAGTAGTAGAAAGAGTCTACACTACTTGGGAAAAAAAGTCCATAACGTCAACCATCAAACACAAGCCAGAAATGAGGCAATCACGTCAGCTCCTTCCATGTTTACCTCCTCATTGTGGTGACATCACTGTGGGTCCTATCTGGATCCTTCTCTGCTATGGAGACAAAACAGCCTAGATGAGGTAAAAGTCCCGCCTCCTACATTTTACCAGGAACTTCTTAAGTGGAAACAGGGCTTTTGTATACTTCTGACTGGAGGCCAAGTTTGGTCTCTGACTGCCACCTATAGAAATCTTCCCCATGACTCTGCACTTGTTGGTTGCATCACTGGAAACAACCACATATCTTACTTCAAGGAAACTGACAGCTTTGCCAAAGTGGTGTGATGCAAACCACTTCTAAATAAGATAAAAGAACTAGTCATTGATTTTAGAAAGAAAAAAGACACCGATGACTCAATGTACTTATCAATGATCTATTGAGGTGGTTTCCCCTCCTACAGGTAACTTGGCTTCCTTGTGGATAACAGGCTCGACTGGAAAGAACACATGCAACATTATGCCGTCGTCTGTTGGAGGTGGGGGTTAAAGTCAGAGACAGAAATAGGATCAACAAGTTAACCCTTTGTAGGTCACACCAAGAAAGTGCTATTTAAAAAAATCTTTTTATTTGCTTTTTCTACCTCTTTGAGGCCTTGACAACATAAAACATGGATTTTTTTCTCTCATTGACCCTAAATTTTATGTTTTACAGACCTCATTTGTTCAAAACTTTAAAAAACAACAACTTAGAGACTCATTCGGTTTGTGTACAAGATGAAAAAATGAAACTCAACACAAAAATGTCTCCAGCAGGAATCTCTTATGTCAGCAGTGATTTGTGTTATTCTTCATTTATACACTAGACTAGCACAACCTGTATCTATAGCAACCATAGAACAACCTGTATCTATAGCAACCATAGAACAACCTGTATCTATAGCAACCATAGAACAATCTGATGCTCTGTCTGTGCATTACATTCCTCATACAGGTGGTAAAGATTGGCCCAAAAAGTTAAATGGGTTAAATAGATTTAGTTTTTGATCAGATATCATGACACAAAGTGACCTCTACCAAACGGTTGAGCAGACCTAAAAAAAGATCTATCATTGGTTTGCCTCCTGACTCACTAGAGGGGGTAATGGAGAAGAGTATGATGTTTTAAGTGAACTGAAGAGCTCCTTTAGTGCCAGATTAGTGATGCCAAGGTGCTCTTCAGAAAGATTTAGATGGTGCAGTGAGCTTTATTAATAACCATTGTTGTTATTGACTGCTGATTGTGTTGTGGATTGTTTGATTGCTGTTGATGTGGTGCCTTATTACACTTATCTTGTACTGCCTGAGTCTGTATGTTTCCTTGCTGTATGTTGGCTGTCTTTGTGTGAAGGTGACATTCAATTTAAGGGATTAATAAAACACTTATTTTATCTTATCTTAATATAACACATGAGATAAAATAAACAGCAGATTGCACAGTCCACCTGCATGTTTTCGGCTGTCATTTATGGCTCACTCGGGATCCCTTCTGTTACAGCTCGAGGCAGTTTGCTTGCAGTACAGTGATTTAAAGCCATAGTTACTTGTTGGGCCTGTTTAGGTGATGCTCTCCTCTCACGAAACATGGGTTAGTTATTTGAGAATGTACTCACAAAACAACATATTTTTACATTTGAGTGACATTTTCCCTCCAGCTGCAGTAGACAAGTCGTTATGACGGGAGCCAAAGACGATATCAGATGACGTTATTATAGAAAAATGAATTCCACACATGGAGGTAAGTGTGGTGGATTAATGTGTCAAACAAACTATATGACTTCCAATTATATATTTTGTTATTTAATTTGGATAATTTGTTGGTTTAGATACAAAAAAAGATGATTAAAGTGATAAAAGACAATTACCTATTGATGTTATTAACCCTTACACACTATTCAGGGTCAAATTGGACCTTTTTCTTTTCATATAAGAGCTGTAAAAACACAATATACACATTTATTTTAGCCAGGCTCTTCTTAATGTGACCCACAGGATACAAAAATAGAAATAAAATGCATCTTCTTTTTTAAAATTTTTGTGCAGCTGATACATTTTATATACGTAAATATAAGTTTTACCTGTGTTTATGAAAAAAAAATTCTAAAAATATTCTTCTTATTCATAAAATTGTGTTTATGAATGTCTTTTTTCCCATAAGATTAATCAAACAGAGGATTAATAAAACATTTATTTATGACTGTTGGAGAATTGATGAATGTGAATTGGTGTAGGGACTAATTATGAGTCAGAATATGAACAGTATGTAAGGGGTTAAAATGTTGGCAGGAAAAGCTTAAAGACAACAAGGAAGAGAATAAGAGAAGCCGAAGAATAGTTCAGAGCTTTGACGGATCCGTTTTAAGTCTCAAGCCTCCAGTCTACAGCTCGGCTTCAAAGCAAAGACTTCAATTATTAAATATTCAAGCTGTGTGACAATGAAGGCTGACAAGTCGCTCTCTTGTTTCTCTAGTTTGTTTGTTTTTATGTGTTATGATAGTTTGTTCTGGCATTTTACCAGGTCAAACCTCCAGACTAAAAATGCTCTTTCAAGTCTCGAGTAATGTGTTTAAAGTCCAGCTGATATCACATTTAGTCTTCGTCCCTGCTTGCAGTCAGAAATAATGTCAACATGTGGTTTAAAGGTGATGTAATACTTTGTGGAGGGGCGTGAAGGTGACAGCAGGTGTCATGATGAACTCAGGTTGAACCGATAGGGCAACGAGAGACAATAGACAACAAACTTGTTCTGTGGCTTATAAGTCACGAGAAGCCACTTTCATATTTACGGCTGGCACAAAAGTCAAGAATCGATGATCCAAACATTAGTTAACCCTTAAACAGGCAGTGTGCACCAGGAGATACAGACTCTTTAATACCCCTTTAGGAGCATGATTGGTGAAGGTGGTTGTTCAATAGTATGTGCCTTGAATTGGATCTGAACTGGATTGGTAAAATTAAAGCTTGTGGTAGGTCTATACTTTGATATAAATGATAAAAATCAGTATAGAAAGCAAGTATGTATCCCTTCTCTTTATCAAATAAAACATTCACCATTATGACCATTTTTAGGGAGCGTACTGTACCTATGTTCCCCGGGTCCTATGTTCCCCAATTGCGGCTAACTCGGTTGCTAGCTCAGCGGCTAACTCCGATGTTAGCTCGGCGGCTAACTCGGCGGCTAATTCGGCTGCTAACTTGGTTGCTAGCTCGACGGCTAACTCGGCGGCTAACTTATCTGCTAACTCGGCTGCTAACTCGCCGGCTAACACAGCTAACTGGCTAACTGTAGACAGGATCATCCCTATGTTCCCCGGTCACATACAAAGCGGGGAACATAGGACCCGGGGAACATAGGGACGATCCCCCATTTGTATACCTATTTTACATCTCATTTCCCACTCCTGCCTGTTTAAGGGTTAATAACCTGACGTTGACTAAGAGTTCATCTTTTTTTGAATAAATTACTAAATAATTACCTTTGCAAGATGAACATGAAGTACACTGTGAACTTTGTGGCCATCACTCAGCTAATTCTAACGTGAGTGGAGTAACAAGACAAGACCGGCTAACCAACACACACTGTAGCATTAAACAACTTAAACTCTTGAGATGAAGAAAATAACTCGGTGCTCAGTTTATCTCACCTCAACAACCCTGCACCCACGCAGCTTGTTGTACAACACGGAGCTGATAGTGCAGCAGAGAGGCTGCTCTCCACTCACTGGATATATAACGTTACAGCACAGCGCTGCTCTCTGCCCCAGTTTGTTATTCTCATATCAGCAGGTGAGATTCACTCCTACTAGGGCTACATTATTTAATTTAGTTTACAACTTGTTTCAATGTGAAGATATTGTTTGACATGTATGTTGAATACTGACATTCATATTTTTATAAAGTACTTTCTAAATAAATCTGACTTCCTGATGAAACTGATGAAAAATTAGTCAAGCAGTAATCTAGAAAAATGAGGATGTGATACGTTGAGATGCATTGAAATAAATCGTAGAATCAAATCGACTGTGCATTTGGTGGCTCGTTCAACATAATAAGGTGCAGGTAAGATGTGTTCATGTTCATTAGTTCGGTAGGAAGAAGACGTTAGCTAATGTGAGTTGTTATTCAGTGTCTGTGGCGCTTGTGTATCAGGATGCAATCAGGCTCAGTGTGACCGTCTAATCACGGGGGGTCAAACTCATCTTCAGTCAAGAGGCACAAACGGCCCAATTTGATCATATGTGGCCAGACCAGTAAAAAGATAAAGGGAAGGAAGGAAGAAAGAAATGAAGGAAGGAAGGAAGGAAGGAAGGAAGAGAAGACAGAAGGAAAGATGGAAGGAAGAAAGGGGGGAAGGACAGATAGAAGGAAGGAGGGAGTGAAAGATAAGGAGGAAAGAAAGGACAGATGGAATTAAAGAAGGAAGGAAGACAAAGAAGGAAGACAAGACAGGAAAGAAAGGAGGGAAAGAAGGAATGAAGGACAAATGGAAGGAAGGAAAAGAAGTAAGAGAAGACAGGAAGGAAAGATGGAAGGGAGGAAGGAAAGACAGATGGAAGGAAGGAAGAGAAGACAGGAAGGAAAGAAAGGACAGATGGAAGGAAAAAAAGGAAAAGAAGGAAGAGAAGACAGGAAGGAAGGACAAATGGAAGGAAGGAAGTAAGAGAAGAGGAATGAAAGACAGATGGAAAGAAGGAAGAGAAGACAGGAAAGAAAGAAAGAAAGAAATACAGAAGGAAGGGAAGAAGAGAAGACAGGAAGGAAAGATGGAATAAAGAAAGAGAGGAAGAAAGGGTGGATGGAAAGATGGAAGGAAGGAAAAGAAGACAGGAGTGAAAGTGGGCCGAATTGGACTCCTCTGCAGGCCGGTTCTGGCCCACGTGCCGCATGTTTGACCCCCTTGTTCTAATCTGTCTGCGATAGAAAGAGAGAAAGCGACTGTATCACTTCTTTTAATCTACATGGATGAATTTCATGAAACTAGCTGGAAGATATAGAACACAAATGTCTCCCTTTTTTGGGTTTTTGTTTTTTTAAAAGCAGAACACAGCACAAGTGATCCACGGAGCAGATATGTACGCTGCTGCAGCAGACAGAAAAATGCAATTTAATTTCAGTTGCACTAGAAGGGAGTCAAATCTCAAGTAGGTCATGTCTCAGATTTAATGAAATCTAACTCAAATCTGTGGTTCAAACAGAATGTGATGCAAAATCTCACCTTGCTTTACTCACAGAGTTGACTGCTGCGTTTTCAGCCGTCCTTAACTGACAGTACAAAAGATTGCAGTGTGTGTGTGTGTGTGTGTGTGTGAGTGTGTGTGTGTGTGTGTGTGTGTGTCTTGCCAAGGACTCTTGCTGTATCTGTTATTCTCCTCTAGAAAACATGAACAGAGTTTTGTTTGGCAGACACTGAAATATAAGTTTGTAGATTTTCTCTTCCTATTTTTTTCCCCACTCCTCGTACATATAAAAACATCCATTTGGTAGTTCTGTTGTGATTTGCAGAGATTTCCACCACAGAGATATCCTCCATCCTCCATCAGTCCATTATTTCTAATAGGTAAATTGGATAGGGAGGATTTCAGGCTCCATCATCAATTGTTCTGCCGACTGGAGCCAAATATAGAAGCTAAAAATACCAAATGCTGCTCTGGTAATGGTACCAGGAAGACCCAAAAATGTCAATTAACTTTTTATCTATAAAGGTCTGAACTGGCATAGACGTTTAAGGCAATTTAGGAATTACAGCCAACTGGACAGACACCAAACTGGTCATTTAATGTGCCATATTTTGATGGGAAGTGACTCAATTAAGGAGAGAAGTTGGGATGTCCTCATAATTTTAATGTCTCCACTCTTGATATATGGACACAACAATTATTAAAAATACCTCTGGAATAATAATTATACTGTGTTTTTAACATAGACTGTTTAAAAGAAATGGACGTAACATTCGTGATGTCACCCATTGGTTTGTGGACTGCTGCTCGGAAGCCAATAGTTTCGAATCTAGGCAGCGCCATCTTGAAAATTTCAGGTGCATGCTGGGAAAAATAAAAACACAGATTCTACTTATACGGGCATGAGGCGGGGCCATGGGCGGAGCGGGGAGGTTGCTATGGTTACGAGGGCTGGATCTCGAGGACATTGGTCAATCAACCTGTCAATCAGGACGTAGCCACGCCCTAATGCATACCCTGCTTTATCGTCACATATAAAATCAGGGAGGCCAAAATGTCCCAAATGAACATCATACTGCATTGAAGAAGGCTTCCCTCCTTCTCTCTTTCCTCCCTTCCTTCTTTCCTTCCTCCCTCCTTCCTTCCTTCTTCCTCCTTTCCTTCCATCCTTCCTCCCTCCTTTCCTTCCTTCTTCCTCCTTTCATCCTTCCTTCTTCCTCCCTCAACGGGAGGGTTAAATACCCCACCTGTTGTCCCTGAGATGGTTTCAATTCAAGTAAAATGTGGTGTTAGTGTATTTTCTATATTCGGATTCCTGCCTGCATCCAATCAAAATCAACATTATATCAACTTTACCTGTCACACCATGAGGTCTAGTTATTGTTTCCACTGTCCTACCTTTAAGTTTCTCAGTTTTAACAGACACTTAGCTCTAGTTTTATCAGACTCTTGTTCGTTTTCTCACTTTGGTAAGATTTATTTGGACAGATCCGGGCACAGAAACTGTACTTGCAGATCAAAACAGAAGAACTGGTCTTGGTTAAATCATAAAATAGTCAAGTGGTTTGTTTGTTTTGTGAATGTGATCTAACCTCAATCTATATACTTTGTAAGTCTGAGCTAAGAATCCTGTCGTAGCTCGCCGCATATTGTGAGCTCAAGGTTCAGCTACTATATATTGCCATTATACAAATAAGGATTGCACAATGAAATGCAGTTGTATTGCTTCTCCATGACACACACACAGAAAACGTATTAATGAATATTTAAACATTTCAAATTAGAATAAGAAAAGTAGCTCTCTAAGAAAGAAATAAAACAGGAACATTTCTATTATAAGTAAGTAAATGTTCCCATTAAGCACCAAAATCTAAGTCCAGCTGTGTTTCATGGATACTGACATGATTTATAAGGGAGATCATTTCTTATAAAACAACATTTATCTCTCATTGTAAAATGTATTCATTAGTTCATGTAGATATTAGAATATAAAATAAAGATATTTGATGAATAAAGTCAAAAGTCTGGCATGGAACTTAACCTTCGTGTCATCCTCACGGGTCAAATTGACCCTATCTGTTGACTGTTCCCTCTTTCTTTCCTTCCTTCCTTCCTTCCTTCCTTCCTTTCCTTCCTCCCTTCCCCCTTTCCTCTGTCCTTCCTTGCTCCCTTCCTCTTTTCCTGTCTCCGTCCTTCCTTCTTTCCTTTCCTCCCTTCCTTCCTCCTTTCTTTCCTTTTTACTTCCTCCCTTCCTTCTTTCTTCCTCCCTTCCTTCAGCCCTCCTTTCCTTCCTTCCTTCTTTCCCTCCTTGCTTCATCCCTCCATTCCTTCCTTATTCCTCCCTTCCTTCCTCCTTTCTTTCCTTTCTTTCCTTCCTTCCCTCTCCTTTCCTTCATTCCTCCCTCCTTTCCTTCCTTATTCCTCCCTTCCTTCCTCCTTTCTTTCCTTTCTTTCCTTCCTTCCCCTCTCCTTTCCTTCATTCCTCCCTCCTTTCCTTCCTTCTTCCTCCCTTCCTTCCTTGACTCAAGGACAACAGGAGGGTTAATTGGTACTGTGAGTCCATTTAAGCCCATGTGTGCTCCAAATAAGCTCACATCATGATTTATTTACTAAATATAATAAAAAAATATTGATTTCAAATAATTAAAAACAACAATATATGTATTCAGTAACATGTTAAATATTCAAAAATGAGGAAAAAACCCTCCTGAGCAAAATCTTAAAGGTTAATCATCAACATTTTCATCAGTAACTGTGACGGATTACAGTTACATTTATTTTGTAATTAAATTACATAACACCGTTACATGTGACTAATTACTCCCCAGCACTGCCTATATGTATGTGTGTTTGTGCAAAGTCTGTGTTGGAGTGGGAGAACATGTCAGGTGCCTTTTGGTGATGCTTTTTGGACCGCTCAAATTGTTTTTTCTGTGTGAAAAGAAAGTGTGAAAAACACTTGATTTGTGGTGTGAGACTTTAATTTCAACTATACATCTGATAAAAAAGTCTTTCTAAGTAAGTTGTAGTTGAGGAAAACATTGTTTCTGATAATGACTCATCCACATCGTCATCAACAACAAGCGATGGTTTTGTTCTCTGCCGTGTGACTGAGCCCACTGTGCTGCTATATTTAGTTTTCCAGCCTGCTCCATAAAAACAGACCTAATGATGAAACTAGGGCAGCCCACAATGACAGAGCCCCTTGCAACCTGAAGCAGCGCTCTCCAAAGCCTTGATGTTAATAATAACCCCAAAACCTGCAAAATTCATTTTCCATCAACATATGCTGCTTTGGAGGCCTTCATCATATTTTCTGTTTGTGAGCAGCAGGTTAATCTAAGAACTTGATCTCTTCTTAATTGAGTTTTCGATAGATTAGACAGATTGATGATTTATGGCTACGAGGCAACTGGTTTAGTATGCACACATTAGCTCCGAGGGGTCTGAATTGTTTTGGGGGTGTGACGCACGCCTGGCTGCCATCTGTGTTATGAAAATTAAGGATTAAAGAGTTGAGATATGGATCCAAGAAAAGAAAAAGAAAATTAGATTGATAGATAGATAGATAGCTCTTCATCAAATATTAAATACAACAAATCACTCCCGGAAATCAAAAGCAATCCAATCTAATTTTAATATATTCAAATATTTGAAATATTCAGGAAAAGTGGAAGGCACGACTTCCCTCCACGGAGGTTGACTTTCAGTGTGAAGAGCGCACTTGTGGATTGCTGTGATGAATAATTAACCGGAGGGAAATCAGGATGCCTTTAATCAAACCAGCCTCTTACATCACTGCTGCGGAGGAATACTCCAAAATTTACTGATCGGCTTACTCATACTCACATTTGCATTTGTTTCCACAGACGCAGACGTCCTGAGACAAAAGGAAGTCTGAGAGTGTCAGTTTACCTCTTAATCAACAAGCATTACAGCGTCCCAGCAGCATGAAGACTGGTTGCTTATGATGGATTTGACAGTCTAACAGGAATTTAAAATCTTTTTTTTTTTTTTTTGGTAAGAAATCGGTAAATATAACTTTGGTGTTTGTTTTGACTTGTGGTTTTATTCTGACTGACAGCGATGTTACTGGTAGTGTGAGTGTGGTATCTGTGTGGGCAGGAGCTAAAAATAATTCATAACTTCACACCAACAGACACACAGACAGTTAAATCGCTGAGACCAACGCTGGTAGATGTTAGCTGCTGTTTATCAGTGGTGGAAGAAGTATTCAGATACTTTATTTAAGAAAAAGTACCAATACAGCAAATTAAAAATACTTCATTACAAGTAAATGAACAATATATTTAACCCTCCTGTTGTCCTTGAGTCAAGAAAGGAAGGGAGGAAGAAGGAAGGAAGGAAGGAAGGAAGGAAGGAAGGAAGAAAGAAGAAAGGAAAGGAAGGAAGGGAGGAAGAAGGAAGGAAGGAAGGGAGGGACGACGGATGGAAGGGAGGAAGAAGGAAGCAAAGGAGGGAGGAAGAAGGAAGGAAGGAAGGGAGGGAGGGACAGATGGAAGGGAGGAAGAAGGAAGCAAAGGAGGGAGGAAGGAAAAGAGGAAGGAAAGAAGGAAGTTAATGAGGAGGAAAGAGAGAGAAGGAGGGAGGAAGGAAGGAAGAATGGAAGGGAGGAAGAAGATAGGAAAGGAGGGAGGGAAGAAGGAAGGGAGGGAGGGAGGATGGATGGAAGGGAGAAGGAAGGAAAGGAGAGAGGGAGGAAAGAAGGAGAGAGGGAGGGAGAAAGGAAGGGAGGAAGGAAGGTAGGGAGGAAGGATGGATGGAAGGGAGAAGGAAGGATAGGAGGGAGGGAGGGAGAAGGAAGGAAAAGAGGAAAGAAGGAAGTTCATGAGGAGGAAAGAGAGAGAAGGAGGGAAAGAGGGAGGATGGAAGGAAGGAAGGAAGGAAGAAACTGTCAAAACAGACGGGGTCAATTTGACCCGGGAAGACAACATGAAGGTTAAAAGTATTATGAGCTTGATGTAGTTAAAGAGAGAAGTTTAAAGGGGAAAATCACTATTTGGTGGAGCTGTTAACAACTCATAGACATCTGAAATGTGGGCCTGACTACACACTGCTTTTTGTAAGACGTAAAATGAAACCATGTGAGAAGTTTACAGACATGTTATATTATCCATTGTGTCAAATCTTCATCTGAAAATTAACTGAAGCTGTCAAATAAATGTAGTGGAGTAGAGAGTACAATATTTCCCTCTGAGATGTAGTGGAGTGGAAGTATAGGAGGATCAATTAATTAGTAATCAATGCAGCCCCTGAAAAGAGCACCAAGAAACCTAAACTATCAAAACTTTTACAACTCTTTGTCAGGCAGCCATCGCTTCTTCTGTTTTCTCTCTGCTATGATAGCCATCTATGCACCTTTTCTCCAGAAAGAAAAAAAAAGAGACCTGAGCCAAGCCATGCCAAGACGTCAAGACTTCAGCTCTCTATAGTTACTTTACAACTATAGTTAATATTTCCTGAAGAGATCAGACTTCAAATTTCACTTCCACTTTTAACTTATGACACTTCTTCCAAGCTCACAAACAAAAAAATGCTACAGTTAATTAATCAGAAAAGTCCAGGGAGGCAACAATCCATAATTCACAGCCATGTAGACACAGTTTGATCAAACTCCGGCTCTACACTTGTCCTAGATTTTGAAAAATGCGACTAAAATGGATTAAAGTGACAACGTCTACTAGGATACCCTCTTTCATCCATCGTCCGCCTCTTATCCGCCTCTTGCATCATTTTCCCATCACCCATCTCCTTCTCATCCACGTCCCCATCCATCTCTCCCTCCATCCATCTGCCTCTCTGGGTGGCATGCACCGAGTAATAAAACATAATGTCAGAGAGGAAGAAGATGTCATGTTGCAGGCTTATCGCTGTATCTCCATTTCCACAGATGAGATGGTGCTTTGTTATTAACAGCGATGCCTGGAGCTGCCTACGCCTCACGTCACCTTCTCACTGAAGAGAAGTCTTAATTCTAACACTGAGAGGGGGAAAAATAAAAAAAATACAAAATACAAAATAAGACTGCTGTTTGTGTTGATGATGAAATATTCCCCGTCTCTCTCTCTCTCTCTTTCCCTTCTTGCTGTTTTTCAACCACACATCCTCTACTTTTAAAAACTGGTATTTTAAGAGATGACATTTCAAAGGCTTGTGAACTAGCAGTTGCATTTTGCAGCAGATGCTTTTCTCGCTAATTAATGCCAGCAGAAGACAACTCTGACATTCCCTCACCAAGAGCAACAGAAACACAAACCCCTCTCTCTCTCTCCTTCCCACACTCGCAGATAGAGAGAGAGAGAGAGAGAGAGAGAGAGAGAGAGAGAGAGAGAGAGAGAGAGAGAGAGAGAGAGAGAGAGAGAGAGGCATTTGGCGCTGTGCATCTCTCTGCTTGGCACATTCATACCTGCTATAGGTTAATTGGCTAATCTCATGTGTATAAAGGGATTGATGACCGTGAACAGGCAGATAGAGAGAAAGAAAGAGAGAGAGTGTGTGTAGGAGACTGACAGCGAGGTGGAGATGGAGAGAATATGGCAAAGGGGAAAAGAGAAAACGAGAGGGACATTGGGGCCAATTTGCCATCTTTTCCCATCATTAACTGATAGCTGGGGCGAGACATTAGCTGAGTATGTCCTGAACGCATGGTCTCATGGTGCAGGATGAGGGACACCTGCTGAAGGTAGCAGATGGCTGCATAAAGAGCCCAGAAATAGAAAGTCCAGGAGGGGAACGGTAGATGATTCAGCTCCTGCCCTAATTTCTAATGATTCATTTAAAAAAAAAAAAAAGAAAGAAAAATAAAGTGGGGGTGGGGGGGGATTTTGTTCAAGCTGAGAAAAAGAGTTGTCCTCAGCAGCAGTAGCAGCAGTAGCAGCAGGGGTGGGGGGGGGGGGGGGGGGGGAGAGATGGTGTTGAGGAAGTTATGTAAGACTTTTCTGCTGATGAATTGTGTGCATAGATGAAGTCAAACTCATGGTGGTCACGCTGAATATAAGACTGTTTCAGGTCCTAAATGAGGTTGGTATCAAAACACACTAATAGCCAAAAGTATGTAGACACCAAGATGAGCTTGTTTAAAACATCAAACATCATTCTGAAAATTATTGTTTGTAAAGGAGAAAGTCTGAAATTGAGCAATTTGTGGTCCAGCATCCAGCTCTTATAATACATCCATGGTAATAGTCTGCATGTTGTAAATTAGCAGCCGAACTGAGAAAACCTTTCTTTATGAAGCTTGTTATATGAAATTAATGATTTAACTTTAACCTCTTAACGCACGCTGTTCCGTCTACGGGACGGACCGGAAGTTGAGAGGTAGCCACACGTTCTTCTGAATGTTTTAAACACCAACCCTTAAACATATATATTCATGCCGTACATCGTTGGAAAGCTTAGATTCTCCCGATTCATTCAAGACCACTCACGACTTATATGGTTGCTCACAGCCGTAACAGTATTAGCGGTTAGCTCGGCTAGCCACTCAGCTAAGTGAGAACAGCTATAATGCTACATACCTTCAAAGTCTTCCCTTTATCCACAACGATCATCTTATGACTCAGGACTTTCTGTACAGCTCGCCAAGTATCCATTCTTGTGAAATATGAAATCCGTTTCCATAAAACCGAAATACTTTCCTCAATATGTCAACATGTATTTAGTCCAACACGTAACGTAATAACGTGAGCCTCTTCTGCTTCTGACGACACCACACACAAGCCAATCGGTGTTTAGGATTAGGCAGTACATGTCTCCAAAGCCAATGAGGACATGTGACCGAGGTCAATGACGACATGGCTTTGATTGACTGCTGTTCTAGCCTATGGAAATATTCGGTGAAATAAAGTTGATAACCTTTTAGCCAATAGTCAGAGGTTTCCAACGGTGTATGACACTAAGCTATTAAGGTGCGTAAAAGAGTTGAACCATATATCATTACGCACTCGGCATTTTGGTACACGGTTGGTTCTTCTTCGACTTGACATATGACTTATAGCAAAATAAACAGATAGATAGATAGATAGATAGATAGATAGATAGATAGATAGATAGATAGATAGATAGATAGTCAGATAGTTAGTTAGTTAGTTAGTTAGTCAGTCAGTCAGTCAGATAGATAGATAGATAGATAGATAGATAGATAGATAGGTAGATGGATAGATAAATAGATAGATAGATAGATAGATATGGCCAAACAAAAAAATGGTTATATATAATAATATAATATTTAATAATAATAATTATTATTATTATTATTATTATTATTATTATTATTAAATGGTGTCAGCTTTTATTAGAGACCAAGATTTTTGATTGTAGGCAAAGGGGTTGTAAAGTTATACGTGTACCTGAGCTGGACGTGCAGGTCAGGAAATGACGTAAACGGACCGTATATGGTTTGGTCCGTGTGTTACGTTCCTATGGTTACGTTACGTGTTGGACTAAATACATGGACATATTGAGGAAAATATTTCGATTTTACGGAAACGGATTTCACAAGAATGGATATTTGGCGAGTTGTACAGAAAGTCCTGTGTCATAAGATGATCGTTGTGGATAAAGAGAAGACTTTGAAGGTATGTAGGCATTAAAGCTGTTTTTACTTTAGCTGAGTGGCTAGCCAAGCTAACCGCTAATACTATTACGGCTGTGAGCAACCATATAATTCATGAGTGGTCTTGAATGAATCAGGGCAATCTAAGCTTTCTAACAATGTACGGCATGCATATATATGTTTAAGGGTTGGTGTTTAAAACATTCAGAAGAACTTGTCGCTACCTCCCAACTTCCGGTCCGTCCCGTAGGCGGAACAGCGTGTTTTAAAAGGTTAATAAAGGAGACTGGATTTGAAATATCAAAGTTTAAGTTGAATTTATTTAGCTTGTACAAGAGGAGCGTTTTACTATTAATGCGACAGACAGAGATACAATAGAAAAGGCTCTTCGTGGAGCATCACATAGTTTTTATACTGGTCTCTACCTGGGCTTGTCTCAGCCACCTCCCATAACTAGCAAACATAACCCCATAGATAGCATCACAATGGTTTCTCAATGCCCTTAACCCTTGTGTCGTCCTCCCGGGTCAAATTGACCCTTTCTGTTTTGACTGTTCCTTCTTTCTCCTCCCTTTCTTCCTTTCCTTCCTCCCTTTTCCTTCCCTCATTCCTTCCTTCCCTCCTTCCTTTCTCCCTCCTTTCCTTCCTTCTTCCTCACTTGCTGTCCTTCCTCCCTCCTTTCCTTCCTTCTTCCTCACTTGCTGTCCTTCCTCCCTCCTTTCCTTCCCTCCTTCCTCCCTCCTTCCTTTCCTTCCTTCTTTCCCTCCCTCCCTCCTTTCCTTCCTTCCCTCCCTCCCTCCTTTCCTTCCTCCCTTAACTCGAGGACAACAGGAGGGTTAATCAGTAGACAAGCAGAAGTTTAAAAAGTGACACTCTGACCTGTCTCTGACCCTCTATCACCCAACGTCTCAGTAAACCGTTGAGACAGGAAGTATCAAAACAGTCATGTAAAAATAGGAACACACACACACATTGTATGATTTAAGACATCTGAATGACAGTATAATCCTAATTTTTATAACAGAGCTGACTTTCATAATACGCACAAAGTGAATGAATTCATGCAAGAATGAAAACAACTAGAAAACAGAGAGGTTGTAAAACAGCTCTAAATAAAAAATTAAAAATAAGGTTAGTGAAACAAAAACCAGCATTAACTCTCCTGTCGTCCTCGCGGGTCAAATTGACCCCATCTGTTTTGACTTCTTCCTTCCTTCCTTCTCTCCTTACTTCCTTCCTCCTTACCTCTTTACTACTTTCCTTCCTTCCTTCCTTCTTTCTCTCCTTACTTCCTTCCTCTTTCCCTCCTTACTACTTTCCTTCCTTCCTTCCTTCTTTCTCTCCTTACTTCCTTCCTCTTTTCCTCTCTCCCTCCTTACTCCTTTCCTTCTTCCTTCTCTCCTTACTTCCGTCCTCTTTTCCTCCTTCCTTCTTTCCTTACTTCTCTCCTCACTTCCTTCCTCTTTTCCTCCTTACTACTTTCCTTCCTGCCTTCCTTCCTCCCTCCCTCCCCTCCCTCCTTACTCCTTTCCTTCCTTCCTCCATTCCTCATCCCTTCCTCCTATCCTTCCTTGACCTGAGGACAACAGGAGGGTTTAAAGTAATCATCACTACTCTTCTATAATCTTGTTTATTTCAGTTATTTAATTGCACAACTGTTTCCTGGTTTGCAGTTTCCTAAAAGAGGAGGAAGAAAAAAACAATCAGGTGTTTTTCCATTTATTTATTTATTTATTTATTTTATGCTTCAGTGTGAACAACAAACTTTTCAAATCATGTAAAACACGAGCAGGAACTCTGCACCGGTGTAGACGTGTGATGAGCTTTTTGGGTGGCTTCACACTCCATTACCCTTCCCCGCTCGGAGCAGACGCGCGCTGCCAACACGCCATTAGACTTGTTTAGCCTCATTGCGTGGCCGCGCTGCCCACTCTTTTGATTCTATTTCTGCGCGTTGGCCGAAGCACAAAGAGCGCGCCGGTTTGTGCCGAGAAGCGTCCAGGATGCTCAGATGCAACAGAGCGCGGCAGCCTGCCAAACGCCGGCCAAGGAAAAGCAAAAAGCACAGGAGGGATTTAGTCAAGTGCTCATTTAAATATGAGTGAGCAACAGACTGTGGAATTTGAATGAGATTATAAAAGGGAGAAGGGGTAGGATGAATTTCAATTTGAGAGCATTACATGTATTCTCTCACCGTCTCTTCCCCCCCCCTCTCTCTCCGCCTCACCCGCCTCCCAGAGGTGAGATAATGACTCCAACAACGAGCGAGGAGGAAGGAAGTTGGCAGCGTTGTCGCCACATAGCAGAGCCCGATGGTTATTATGGCACGGCTGCTCCTCCCCTCCTATTTATCTGTGAGCACACACACACGCATACAAACACACAAAGGAAAACACACACACACATACACACACACACACACACACACTGGGATCTAGGTTTAGCAGAGCATCATATCTGAGCTCATCTCACCAGAAGCTTGACTGCAGTTGTACACATTGCACCTCCAAAACTCCCTTATCTGATCACAAAAAAAACCCTTTAGCACCTCAGTAAATATTGTGTGTTTGTGTAGGTGGTGATGAGGGGAAAGGAGGGGGGTTGGGGGGTTTTGGGGGGGGGGGGGGTTGCCTAATGCAGCAAGAAGAAGCAGCAGCAGCAGCAAGCAGGTTGAGGGGAAACACTGAAGAGGAGAGAGAAAAGAGGCAGATGGAGAAAAAAACAACGAGTGACGGGGAAAAAAAGAGCAAGGAGGTGTGAGAGAGGAGGGTGGGAGAGAGCAGATTGAGAGGAGAGAGAGAGAGAGAGAGAGGAGGAGGAAGAGGAGGGGAGTATAGAAAGAGAGAGAGCGAGCAAGAGAGAGAGAGAGAGAGGAAGGGGAGGTTTATCCAAACACTGGTGAGACAGAAGTTTCAGCTCTCCGCTTCACACACAGCCAGGACAGCAGACACCACACACATACATACAGGTGAGACAACTCCATCCCTTCTTCTTCTTCTTCTTCTTTTTCTTCTTCTTCACCTCTAAGGTTTTTATTTTTTTATTTTATTTTTATTAGCTGTAATATGATGCTGATATTCAGGTGTGAAAGCGATGAACTTGCTGCTCAGGCCGCAGCCTAAGTTGGGGAGTGTGCAGGCATGCATGCGTAAAACACTGATGCATCAGTGAGGGATGAATATCAACATATAGAATCCAGAATATGCTCTATCTCAATTTTTTTTTTATCTATCACCCCGAATGCAAGAATATCATTTTCTAACATGAACACAAAAAGAGGAGGGATGAGGAGGAGGTGGTGGTGCTGGTGTGGTGTGTGTATGTGGGGGGGTGGTAAGTGTAAGTGTTGCTATAATATTAATGGACGGTTTCCTTAAGTGTTGCATGCTGTGTGCGAGTGCAGGGTTTGAATGTGCTATACTGTCTGTGCGTGTTCAGCAGTCACGCCGCGTCTGAGCAGCATGCATTATTTATCTGCACTGATCTCCAGAAACAGCGATACCTCAACAGAGGGGCTAGAGGGAGGACTGTATATACTGTACTGCATTCCCAGAGTCTCTATGCCATATCTGATGACTCCACTGATATAATCTGAGAGGAGCAGCAGAGTGGGCAACCTGCAGGGGTATTTGTTTTTTTAATGGTTTCAGCTTGCTTTGTCTTGTGTGTAACATCTCACCACAGTACAGTACAGTATAGTATAGTATAGTATAGTATAGTATGGTATAGTATAGTCGGTTGCCAGCTTGGCAGAAACCGTATGCATGGCTATCCTATGGTTTATTTATCTGTTATTATCTTCGGCGGAGATACCGGAGAACCCCGTGGGCAACAGAAGGGCTGTGAATAAAGCTGAAGAGTTGATGAGATCTCTCTTCTCTCACAAGATGGGTTTTCCACACAGAGGAGGTTGACTCCTTTTGTCTGCTGCTCCAGTATCTTAATACTCATCAGTGTTAACACACGGCCTGCTGCAGGCTACGGATTCATCATCTTGACTCAGTGTAGATTTCAGATTTGAAAAAAAAGAGGGGGGGCATATGCTTGTGATATTTACAGCAATCTGTGTGTGTTTGTGTGACTGCATACAGCTGCTTCTGCCCTCCTTTACTGGAGACTGAAGGCAGCGACTGATGTTCTGAATCCTGGAGAGTCCAACACACACAGAAATCGTTGGTTATGAGACATGAGACAGTTATATTGGCTGATATCTCTCTCTCTGGCAGCACATAATGACTTTAATAACAGATACAGGACTGTTCCACCCACTATTAGGTTGAACGATGGCTCTGAAAAGTTTCCAGTTTGTGTTCCTTTTGTGGCGGACAGCAGCTGTAGCCAACTTGTGACCCCAGTTTCTTGGAGAAAACTCACCAAAAATGTCAAAAGAAACTTCTCACACTGCTCCTGCATTGTAATCCACTTCTTCGGTGTCTATGTTGTGACGAGCCTCTCTGGATAGACTCCTTGGCTGTGTCCGACATGACTCCCTGTTTACTATGTAGTGCACTACGGTTACCCTCGGCCATTTTACTTGAGTGTGTTAACAGAGCCTTCAAATAACGAATGAAAAAAGTACTTTCTGCTAACAATCTCCATGGTGACGACACAAAATGATGATGATTAGTTAGTGGCCGAAATCTTGATTTGACCATCGAATGAACTATTTAGTGTCTATTACATAACGAGTAGTGAATGGGTGAATAAAGGAGCTATTTCGGACACAGCTCTTGTCCTCTACCTGCAGGAGCCTGATGGGCGGAGTTTGGTCGTCAGGGAGATTCAGCCCACCTGGACGGATAGGTTTCTATATATAAGCTGGTGGTTCTCTCTCTCTCTCTCTCTCTCTCTCTCTCTCTCTCTCTCTCTCTCTCTCTCTCTCTCTCTCTCTCTCTCTCCTCTCTCTCTCTCTCTCTCTCTCTCTCCTCTCTCTCTCATCTCTCTCTCTCTCTCTCTCTCTCTCTCTCTCTCTCTCTCTCGTATTACTCCTTTGTCCAGTGAGTCAGGTTGGGACACATTTGAGGCTCGTCCATTAGCTCACATTAGTTTGTTATATTCAGATACAAATATTCACATCTTTGCTGGTTACATTTAGTTTGTAGAGTGTGCAGTTAGTTGTTTTTTTAATAGTGACCAACATAAAGCTGAAAACATCCACTCCATGCTTAATAACGGTTTCCACTAATATACACAGTTTATTAAATGCAGAGGACAACACACTGGACAGGTGCTTTTCCATTCACCGGTTTTTTGCATATCTTTTAATGTGTGAAATTTGAGAAAACAAAAGGTTGAAATACTGCAGAAATCAACTGAACCCAGACTTAGCAGATACATGATGATATAAATAAAGCATATGACTTGAGCTTTTCATATTTCTATCATGCTTTCCACATGATTTTCTATTATTTGAGGTTTAAAAACTCCAAAGGCTCCTTTGATTACTTAATATCATTGTGTATTCTTCTTCTGCAATGGTTTAATGGCACCAGACTGAAACTAGGAGTCCTTCCCATTGAAATACATTAGTTTGAAAGATAATGCTAATATAATGAAGATAATGAAAATGGAGAATTCGTATCCGTGGACACAAATCAATAGATTAGTATCAATACCACAATGTAAAAACACTTAAGCAGGATTTTTACTTGTAATGAAGTAAAAGTATAGAAGTATCACCAGGTAAATATATTTCAACTAATAAAGTAAAAGTATCTGTTTTGTAGAAAGTCAGGCTGTGACTAACATATTCAGTAAATTTAACAGCCAATGCATAAGCAGATTTTATTAGAGGTAGCTTTAACTGGGTCACCAGATAATTGAAGGGTCTTAAAATGATACTCGACTGCGTAGAAAGAAAGAAGAATAAAGATAGTTCTGCTACTTCAATTTGGATTAACTTTTTTTGGGAAATATTGGAGAGAAGCGAATGAGAGGGAGGGAAAGTTAAAGTGAAGATGTCTCCTTTTACTAGAAGACACACTAACTGCACACTGATGTTTCATAAAGCCACATTAACTCATCATTATTCTATTTCATGTCAAATTTTAGTCTCAGTTTAGAAAAGTAACTGAAGCTGAATGTAGTGGAGTAGAAAGTACAATATTTCCTTCTGAAATGTAATGCAGTAGAAATATAAAGTAGTAGGCTATAAAATGGAAATGCTCAAATAAAGTACAAGTTTAGTTTAGAGTTTAAATTTATTGCACATAAAAGAGAAAAAAAACATCAGAATTATTTTTCAGAACAATAACCAACAAAAGAGCTTGTCAGGTGGCTCAAATCATTAAAACTGTACTTAGCCTTCGTGTCGTCCTCCCGGGTCAAATTGACCCCGTCTGTTCTGACTGTTCCTTCCTCCTTCCTTCTCTTTTCTCTTCCTTCCTTTCTCTTTCCTCCCATCCGTCTGTCCTTCCTCCATCCCCCTTTCTTCCTTCTTTCCTTCCTTCCTTCTTTCCTCCCTCCCTCCATCTCTCTTTCTTTCCTACCATTACCTTCCTCCCTTCCTCTTTTCCTTCCTTCTTTCCTTCCTTCCTTCATCCTTCATTCCTTCCTCCCTTCCTTCTTTCCTCCCTCCCTCCTTCCTTCCTTCTTTCCTCCGTCCCTTCATTTCTTCCTCCCTTCCTTCATTCCTTTCCTCCCTTCCTTCCTTCTTCTTCCTCCCTTCCTCCGTCCTCATTCCTTCCTCCCTCCCTTCCTTCCTTCCTCCTTTCCTTCCTGCCTCCCTTCATCCTTTCCTTCCTTCTTCCCTCCCTCCTTTCCTTCCTTCCCTGCCTCTCTTCTCCTTTCCTTCCTTCTTTCCCTCCCTCCTTTCCTTCCTTCTTCCTCCCGTCCGTCCTTGACCTTGAGGACAAACAGGAGGGTTAAATACAACTGTTGAGTAACGTCCCACCACTGACATCAAGGCCCTCAAATGAACTGGTACTGCAAACATCGAGCATCAATCCTCAGTCAGTCCTGCTGCTCTCCGAGTGTTTCTTTAATAGGTTTCATTTGGAAACAGATCACTCTGCCGTTCTCTGTTGCAGCCGAGACAGATGTTACTTCTCCCGGAGGAAGTTGGTCTGATGTAATTTTGCATGCCTGAGTCAGTTTATGTTAACTGTTAATTTTAATTAGAGCAGTTTTGAGTAAATAAACGGCTTCAGACTTCCTCTGTTTCATGCTGCGATTATTTTTAGGACCTGGTTTGACTTTTGTCAACATGTGAACAGAATAACAAGTCAGTGTTTAGGCTCCAACTCTTCCACATACAAACCACACATACAATATCTCGCTCTGCCTCATGCAATACTCTTAAACCTTATATACCATTCAGGTTTAATTTGACCCCATATTGACATTTAAAAGCAATGAAAACACCTTTAATGACATTCTACAGCCCTGAAATTGGGTTAAAACCAGGCGGGGAGTTCTGGTCCTCTGAAATGAGGCCAACGCAGAAGTAACTTAGAACTGCATTCTATCAAAAGGCCACCAGGGGGCGACCGTCTCTATACAAGTCAATGGAGAATTCACCAACTTCTCACTTGATTTCTAACCTCAGTAAACGTTTTCAAAATGTGTTTATGGTCTCAATCGCTAGTTTAAAAGCCTTCTTCAATGCAGTATGATGTCATATTTGTGAAATTTTGGCCTCCCTGATTTTATATGTGACGATAAAGCAGGGTATGCATTAGGGTGTGGCTACGTCTTGATTGACAGGTTGATTGACCAATGTCCTCGAGATCCAGCCCTCGCAACCTTAGTAACCTCCCGCTTTGCCCATGGTCCCACCCATGGCTCCCGCCTCATGCCCATATAAGTAGAATCTGTGTTTTTATTTTTCCCAGCATGCATCTGAAATTTTCTTTATACAGTCTATGATTTTATGATGGATTTCAACATGAGATGGAATGGTAACATACAGTGTCTATGGATGGGAAATATAGGTGTTATATATTTGGTTATAGGGGCTAATTATAAAGGAATAAAAATTAAACATTAAAGTGTCAGAATATGAACAGTATGTAAGGGTTAAATTACTGATGGATAAATGTAATATTAGTGAGAGATGCTCCACAGTGAGGCTGCACAGATCTCAGTATTGAATGTGCAGTTTTCGGTTTGGCCAGTGCAGAAACTCACTGCAGATGTTTTTATCTCATAATTAAGTCTTCTGTATTTTCTAATTATGACTCAGTAGCTCGTAATTATGAAGAAGAATATCTTGACTAAATGTTTCTCTGGTAATAATGACACATGGGAGTTATAATTACAGGACAGCATCTCCTATTTAGTTTCTTTTGAGGAAGGAAGGAAGGAAGGAATGAATGAAGATGGAAAGGAGTAAGGAGGGAGGGAGGAAAAGAGGACATAAGGAGAGAAGAAAGGAAGGAAGGAAGAAGTGAGCAAAGAAGGAAGGGAAGATAGAAGGAAGGAATGAGGATGGAAAGGAGGAAGGGAGGAAAAGAGGAAGGAAGTAAGGAGAGAAGCAAGGAAGGAAGTGAGGAAAGAAGGGAGGAAAGATGGAAGGAAGAAATGAGGAAGGATGGAAGGAAGGAATGAGGAAAGAAGGAAGGAAGGAATGAGGATGGAGAGGAGTAAGGAAGGAGGGAGGAAAAGAGGAAGGATGGAAGGAAGAAAGGAAGGAAGGAAGGAACGGAGGAATGAGGATGAGAAGGAGTAAGGAGGGAGGGAGGAAAAGAGGAAGGAATTAAGGAGAGAAGGAAGGAAGGAAATCAGGAAAGAAGGAAGGAAGGAAAGAAGTGAGGAAAGAAGGAAGTGAGGAAGTAAGGAAGGAAGGAATGAGGAAGGTTATGGTTTCTCTAGTGATCATGACACATGGGAGTTATAATTACAGGACATCTCCAATTGAGCTTCTTTTGGTGAAAGCAGTTGGGCTCAATTATAACTCTACTGTTTGAAAACGTTTCAAGAGCAAGTGGCAGCGAGCCCGAGCGGACACTGATCGTTTGTATATTTGGCACCAGACAGACGACGTGCTGGTATTCTGACTCCTGACTGAGGCGACG
>JAJDFG010000246.1:2500-5000 GCA_021039105.1 Scomber colias
TTATCCACATTTCTACTTCCACTTTTAGGTGAGAAAGTAAAGTAGCCCTTTAGATCCACAATGTGACGCTAATTTGTCCAAATAACAATGCTTAAAGTTTTGTTCCTGCGAATTCGGAGCCACTCAAGTTAGCCGTAGCGAGTAACGCACTTCCGGTCATTTTCACAAAAATAAAACACCCGTTGCCTTTTATTATTAAGAAAACCATAACGATAGAGTTGGTGCTTTTATTTTGAAAACAGGAAGCGAACACACCCTCGCTGTAACTGACTTGAAACCACCGAGGTACATTACATTGTAACGCCAGTGGGAGTAGCAGCAATGTCTCTACACGTGCTGCCTCATCCTAAACACTGATTGGCTTGTGTGTGGTGACGTCAGAAGCAGGAGAGGCTCACGGTCGTAAACATCTAGTCACGTGTACTCTGAGATGGACGTGCAGGTCAGGAAATGACGTAAACGGACCGTATATGGTTTGTTATTTGTGTTATTACGTTACGTGTTGGACTAAATACATGTTGACATATTGAGGAAAGTATTCCGGTTAGAAGGAAACGGATTTCATATTTCAGCAGAATGGATACTTGGCGAGCTGTAGATAAAGTCCTGAGTCATAAGATGATCGTTGTGGATAAAGGGAAGACTTTGAAGGTATGTAGCATTATAGCTTTTCTCACTTAGCTGAGTGGCTAGCAGAGCTAACCGCTAATACTATTACGGCTGTGAGCAACCATATAAGTCGTGAGTGGTCTTGAATGAATCAGGACAATCTAAGCTTTCCAACAATGTACGGCATGAGTATATATGTTTAAGGGTTGGTGTTTAAAACATTCAGAAGAACGTGTAGCTACCTCCTAACATCTGTCCCGTCCCGTGAACGGAACAGCGTGCGTTTAGAGGTTAATGATCAAATATCAAAATCCGAATAGCGTCAGAAAGTCAACCCACTCTCCACATTTCCATTGCTACCGTTTTGATACTTCATGGTACACAAACAAATAGCATCTCATATGAAACCTAAGACCCTGGCGAGTTCAACAGTACCACTATTATTACCCTCCGACACAAACTCAGTGAACCAGCAGCCAAAGAATACAAAGGTAAACAACCACTTATTTACAGACTAACAGATATTCTGTCTTACCTTCGAAGTTTTGTGATGAAAAGTTGTACTTGAGAGCAGAAAACGCTGGTTTTAGTAAGTCCAACACGGCTCTGCTTGTTTACAACTCCATTTCACCCAGTGCCAGCCTACAGTAGCTGCACCGGAACAACAGACAACCCTGGCAACCCGCACTTCCGGTCGCTAAATGGCTGGTACAACGTGCACAGAACGTGTCAGAAAGTCATTGTTCAAAACATTTAAAAAATATTAATTCAGACTTTATTTATTTTTTTTTATGGAAAAGCAATACTTTCATTCTTTACCCCTCACAACGCCCCGTGTCTGTATTATTTTTATTTTTTTTTAAATATAGCTTTTAATAAATATTCTACATATTCAACCTTTAAATAAAGCTAATGGAATACTATTGTTCTAAATATTACATTTCATCTGGTTACCATGGAGATCAGGAAACATTTACATGTTTTAAATGAAGTCATTATTAGTATAAGTCCACTTAAACACACTGTAGCTGATACAATATTTAATATCTATCATTCTTTTGTGGTTACACCATTTGACATGTTCAGGAGCATTCAGTCTTTTGGTATAAAATGGAGCAAATGTCATTTCAAATCTCTCTTATTGATCTTTTTTTAATATATGATTATATTGAACTGGTCGTAACCTCCATGATGTCTTGCTGCGGAGTTCAGTCTGAATTTATCTAGAAAACCAACAAAAATACTAAATGTACATTTTAACAAAATTTTAACTGCTGGGTGGAGGATCTGCTGGGCTACAGTCCTTTGCCCCCCCAGACTAGAGTCCTTCACACCCCCCTCCCCCCAGAGACCAGACTAGAGTCCTTCACCCCCCCCCCCCCCCCCCCCCCCCCCCCCTCCCCCTCCTGTCTTGTGTTCAGTCTTTGGTCTCTAACATTTTCTAACTGACAGATTTGAGCAGATTCCTCTCCGCTGACTGTTTCCTGTTTCATTTATTAACCAGAACTTTATTTATGGTCTGGATTTATACGGTAAAAACAAAGTCTTTCCAGTCTGGTGAACTTCACTGGAAATATATTGCTGTGAAGAAGAAGAAGGTTTGGAGAATATATAATATGTGTTTTTGGGTTGAATGTTTTTAAATGATTTGAATAATTTATGATGTGATAAATATTTTCTTTATGTGAAAATTGGGAGCTACTTCCTGTTATGGTTATACATCTATACACCAGCTGATAATCTCATATATACAGAATATAAATGTTCCAGTTAGAGAATAAACAGTAATATGTATTAAACCTGAACTATGAGATATCTCCGTCCAGCTTTAGTTCCTACTGTGTGTCTGTGGTGTTTGGAGCGGTTCAGATGGTCCCAGCGATAGTTTGGT